>ML822488.1:74160-98161 GCA_009831015.1 Picea engelmannii | reverse complement strand
AGCTGAGCAAAGATGATATCTCACCTGATGTTGATCAAAGGACATATCGTTCAATGATAGGCAGTCTTTTGTACATCACAGCATCTCGTCCTGATATAATGCAAGTTGTTGGAATGGTAGGTCGTTTTCAGTCTGCTCCTAAACAAAGTCACTTGGTAGATGTTAAAAGAATATTCAAATATCTGAAGGGAACAATGAATTATGGACTGTGGTATCCTAGAAATCAGAATTTCCAGTTAACTGCTTATTCAGATGCAGACTGGGCAAACTGTGTTGATGAGAGAAAAAGCACCAGTGGAGGAGCATTTTTTCTTGGTGACTCATTAGTTCCATGGCTTAGTAAGAAGCAAGTATCTATTTCATTATCCACTACAAAGGCAGAATACATTGTTGTTGCTACTTGCTGCACACAAATCTTATGGATGATACAAACTCTTGCAGATCTGAAGGTAACTTACACTAATCTTATTCCAATTCATTGTGATAACACAAGTTCCATTAGTGTCTCTAAGAATCATGTTCTTCATTCCAAAACTAAGCATATTCCAATCAAGTACCATTTTCTCCGAGAACAAGTTACAAACAGAATTATTCAGCTGAATTATATTCCTTCCAAAGAACAGATTGCTGATATTTTTACTAAACCATTAGCAGCGACCCCTTTTGGATACCTTCGTCAAAAGTTGGGGGTTATAATCTCTGGTGTTTAATCTGTTCACCTAGTCAGGGGGAGTATTTATTGAATATCTGGTGTCTTTTCTAGATGCTTATAGACGACAGGGGGAGTATGTTTTTCAACAAGATCAGTGGAAGAATGTTTCTTCTTTGACATTGATGTCAAAAGGGGAGAAAGGAGTCGAGTTCGAAATGATTGGGGAACAGAGTCGAGTCTGAATGGCCGAATGTAGAGGAGAGTTGAGTCTGAATGAAAGTGGGTGCTTGTGTTTCCATCAATGCCAAAGGGGGAGATTGTTGGTAAATATGTAAAAGACAGCGAATGGCATGAAGAATGTACAGAGGATTGTTAGCATATTTACAGGCAGTGTATACTTGTCATTTTGGGCTTAAAATCAAGCGAGTGGGCATTTTGTTTTAAACGGCGAGGATCCACAGATGGAGCAGATCAACGGTCATCGGGTAAGCTTGAGTCATGGAATTGCACGAGGTTTAGCGCATGGGCTCATCTCTTATGGCCAAAGTCATGAAGTGATTAGCCGTTTCGGCATTTCAGCTACCGGGACTTCAAAAGACACAGGGTCTCTCTTCCACTGCATCGGGAAACCATGAAACCTGAAATGTGAAAAGCGCCCAAAAGTCATTTCGGAATTTCGACTACCGGGAGTTCAAGAGATAAGGGAGCTACTCTTCCACTACATCGGGAATTGTCGAAACCTGAAATGCAAAAAGTGCCCAAAAGTCGTTTTGGCATTCCGACTACCGGGAGTTCAAGAGATAAGGGAGTCGCTCTTCCACTGCATCAGGAATCGTCAAAACCCGAAATGTGAAAAGCGCCCAAAAGTCGTTTCGGCATTTCGTCTATCGGGAGTTCAAGAGACAAGGGAGTCGCTCTTCCACTGCATCAAGAATCGTCGAAACCCGAAATGTGAAAAGTTTTCAGTCTTGGCCACCCTTCATGGAAGAAGCAGTTAATGAATATTGAGCAGGTGGTTAAGACCTCAGCTCAAGCCATGAATGCAGGGCATGGAGGTTCTGGCAGACAGTCTACCCAAGATCGTCCTATGTGCAGGTTTTCGTAAAAGATCCATGCTGATCTGGTGTCCTCGACTGACCAGAAGAACCTACGCACGTTAAGTTAGACCTTAATGTCTCACCTACCCTCCCGCTGCGAGGGGGGCGAATTGCTCTGAGTATATATACTCAGTTTTGGTATTTTTGTAAGGATGGATGGTAGAGCAGAGCTCCCGACTGTAATGTTTTAATGAAGCACTGGTTTTCTTGGCTATGTATCTGTATATGAAATTTCCTTGTTTAATGTAAGGCAGCTCTCTTTTTCATCTTATTTCGATCTCATACTGAATGATTCACATGAATCGTCGTGATTATGTTATGATAAAGGATTTATTATAGCGTTGTTATGTTCTTTTAGTTTTTTTCTTTTGAATATAAGAGGTTCTTGTGTTCAAAGTTTTCTTCTACAGGCTGTTGGAAGCCCAATGCCTACAACAACCCTTCACATTTCCTTACATAAGTCTTCCTCCTACTTGCCCTTATTACAACTTACTGCCTGAAATTGAATCAAGGCCTCATCTGCTTGTGCATGCCCAGCCTAGTTTCTGAGTTAGAATGATATTGTTCCGAGTTTACTTCCATCCATCGCCCTTTATCAACAAATCATAACATTCAAACTGATGGGCCTCAGGCTTACTCCTGTCGCAATCCAAGAGTGACTTATGACGCCAACATTTCTAGCATCGTTGTCGGGGACAAAGTTGAAAATTTTCCCTGGGATTGAACGACATCGAGCCTCTAATTCTGAAGGTGCATCATGCATCAGATCCCTACGAAATTGTTATTGTGCACCTGGTGACTCCATTATGACAACTCCACTATGGTGAACCTGTTATTTTAGTTGTGGCTTCCAGAGGTAGACACACGCGGTCCCATCCACAGCTGCCTCTAGCTACACCTGAAACTGATCTGGAGGTGATTTTCAAAAAAGGAAAGGCCTCTAAAGGAGAAACATCCACCGCCGAACCAGGTAATTTTCCATCTCCTTCTGTAGGAACTCCATTTTCTTCTTCTCAGCTTCCTAGCAGACCTTTTTCTGAAGTTTCCCTTTTCCTGAATTTCAGGAGTGTTCCTACTGAGTTCTCCCATCCTAGTCTGGGATTGGAGGGAGAAATCCTTGTCACTCCCCTCTCCCCTGAAGTTGTACCTTGGCATAGACCTAGGACCATAGAATATTTCCCCACCCCCAGCTTTATCACCCCTCCTCTTATTACTGTTGTTGCTACTACACAGAGAGAAGCATTCGCTGACTCAAGCCCCTTAGCCTTCTCTCTGAATCCCCCATTGTTTCCCCATCCACCTGTAAGCTCATTTCCAGTATCCCCTATTCAAGCTCCTTCTCCTCTGATTTCTCCTCCACCTAATATTCCTATGGTAGGACCAAATCCCCCCATGACCAGAATGGAGGCTATCATAGTTGCTAGGTATGCTCCCCTTTTATTACCTCAGCCTCTCAATGCCCTTCCGGTAGACGACTACCTTAAGCAGCTGCCCAAGTTTACAGGTGAAGGGGACATAGCTGCAAAAGAACACCTTGAAGCCTTTTGGAGTTTTACAGATGATCAAATTATCATGCATGCAAACATATGGATGAGGATTTTCATCCATAGCCTTGAAGGCGAGGCTAGAAAATGCTTTAGGGCCATGCCTCCTAGATCTATTGATGGGATTGAGGTTTTGGATAATGCATTTTTGAGACAGTGGGGAGACAAAAAAGACTTCATGTATTACATGACAGAGTTTGGGTCTTTGAAGAGAAAGGAAGGAGAGTCTGTCTCTGACATCTCCAAGAGATTCAATAAAATGTACAATAACATCCCCGCTGAAATAAAGCCCTTAAAAGCCTCTGCTAAAATCACTTATGCTAACGCTTTTGATCCCAATTCTTGCCTTTTGTTGAGGGAAAGGAGAGCAACTACTCTGGCTCACATGCAGGATGCAGTCGTGGAAGTAGAATCTAACATATTGGTTGTTGACCGAATGAAGAATAAGGCTAATAGATACATATCCAAGAAGAGACTTGAAGCCTCCCCATCCAATTCCTCTCCCCTTCCCTTTCAAACGGATGAGGTAACTAAAGTGATAAAATCACTTTCGGCTAGAATGGAAAGGTGGGAGTTAGAAGGGAAGCCCATGTAAAAAAATACCCAAAATACTGATAACAGAGGCTTCAGAAGGCCTAGAAGCAATGTGCCACAGGCTTTGCCAAGGGAACAAAGGAACAAAGACAGAGATGAGCAGAGGATTCAAACCCCTCTCCAAGATAACCTAGTTTCTCATGAGGAAGGAGAGGAGATAGATGAAATCAACCCTGAAATTCATTGTATTGAAGACACCTTCCCTTTTCCCCATTTGACTCAATCTATATATGAAGAATCCCTTATGAACAATCAATTCAATGAGTTGGGTAAAGGGGAAAAGGCCAACAACACTCCTAACATATATTATCTCAGGTCAAAGAAGAAAGAAGGAAATTTTGATAGCCATGATCAGCCCCTCATAGCGGAAAAACCTGCTAAGCCTGTAACAATCACTACCAAAGAGAAGAAAACTCAGAATACTTCGCCAACAGCCAAAGAACCTGTCTCTGAGGTAAGGGAAGCTCCTAAGCCTTTTCCCTCCTTCAGTTTTGAGCATGAAATTCAAAAGATTAGAATTCTCGTACCCCTCTCAGAGCTAGTTAAAAATGAAGATTTCAAAAGGTCCCTCTCCAAGATGCTACAATCTGAATCCCCCCAGCCTTCTACAGACTCACTAAATCTTCAAGATGAGAATCCAACAGTCGTCCTAGGTCCCATGGTAGAAGACAGAGATGATGCATCCCCTCCCTTCTACACATCCCTGAACATACATGATAAGGTGTTGCATAATTGCCTCATGGATTCAGGAGCTTCCCACAACCTTATGCCCAAAATAGTCATGGAAGAATTGGGACTGGAAGTGAAAAAGGCTTATCATGATTTTTACTCTTTTGATTCAAGGAGGGTGCAATGCCTTGGATTCATCAAAGACTTGGTGGTCTCTTTATTTTAGCTGCTAATGAAGAGTGTGGTCATGGACATTGTAGTAGTTTATGTTCCCCCCAAGTTCGGCATGTTGTTGTCAAGATCTTGGATTAAAAAACTTGGAGGAACATTACAGATGGATCTCATATATGCCACCATTCTAGTCTTTGGAGGGGAACACAGGAGGTTGTACAAAGAAGCTCAGCTGGCCTACATTGTCAGTGACGAAGTAGACCCCGCTAATCACCCCATCCTTGCACTTGACACTGATTTGGGGTCTAGTTTATTGCAGATCACTGAGACTCCTGAAGCCCCTTTTCAAATCAGAAAGCAACCCATATTTAATCATGAGATACCTCCTCCAACCACCTTTGTTTGGAAGATGTTCTTTGACGGAGCTTATTCTAGCGAAGGCGTTGGCGTTGGAGTGGTTTTTGTGTCACCTTGTCAGGAAACCATATCCCTGTCATACAAGCTAGAATTTGAAGCTACCAATAATGTGGCAGAATATGAAGCTCTTGTTCTAGGTATGAGGGCTGCAAAAGAAATGGGAATTAAGAAGGTAGCAGTGTTCGGAGATGCTGAGTTGATAATCCAACAAGTCAGAAATGCTTATCGAGCTAAGCATCCTCAGCTCAGGAGTTACAAAAATGAAGTGTGGGACCTGATTGATAATTTCTTCTCATCTTTCAACATTTCTTTTATTCCAAGAGAGGAAAATACTTTGGTCGATTCCTTAGCTATCTCAGCTAGTCTATTCAAGATCCCTCTGTCGCCAAAGATCAAATATGAGGTTGAGATAAGATACAGGCCATCTGTTCCGGACAATATCAAGCATTGGAAGGTATTCGAAGACGATCTTGAAATCGAAAAATTTCTTCAGTTCGTCGACGAATTTTCTGCATTGCACATTGATCAGGATCTTGATCTCGAAAGTCACACTCGCCCTGAGGTATTTTTAAATAAAATTGTTAATCACCATATTATTCATTTTCCTAGCAATCACATTCTAAAGGGACTGATCCCTTTAGAAAGACTGTTTGATGGGAATGATGTGGCAGTAAAAGGTGGGGTTTCAAATGGAGATGATGATACAATGAAGTGCAACATCGGCACACAGGAGGAGCCTAAGTTTGTCAAGTTGTCAAGCAGTTTGACCAAAGAAAAGAGGGCCGAATATACCGAGTTATTAAGGGAATTTGTTGATGTGTTTGCATGGACCTATGAAGACCTCAAGACATATGACACAGTTGTCATTGAACACAAGATCCCACTGAAGGGAGAGGCTAACCCATTTAGGAAGAAGCTAAGAAAGATAAATCCCATGTTGTTGCTCATCATGGAGAGAGAAGTGAAGAAGTTGTTAGATGCCCAAATCATTGTCCCCTTGAGATATTCTGAGTGGATGGCCAATTTGGTCCCGATGAGGAAGAAAAGTGGAGAAATCAGGCTCTGTGTTGATTTCAGGAACCTGAACAGGAGCTCAAAGAAAGACAACTATCCCTTGCCCAACATGGAACACATATTGCAGAGGGTAACTGGTGCATCTAGGATATCCATGATTGATGATTTTTCTGGCTATAATCAGATATCAGTCATGCCTGAGGACAGAGAAAAAACATCCTTCACCACTCCTTGGGGCACATTCATGTATGCCAAAATGCCTTTTGGATTAATGAATGCAGGAGCAACATTTCAGCGAGCCATGGACATAGCCTTCATCGGGGAGAAAGATCAGTTTGTGGTGATTTATCTGGATGACATCACAGTCTTCTCCAGGTCTAATAAGCAGCACCGCTGTCACTTGAGGAAAGTTTTCTTGAAATGTCGGAGGTTTGGCCTATCCTTAAATCCCAAGAAATATTTGTTTGCTATGAAGGAGGGGAAGTTGTTAGGCCATATAGTATCAGCAGAGGGAGTGAGAAATGATCCCAGCAGGGTAGAGGTAATTCAGACCCTATCACTTCCTAGGTCTAGAAAGGAAGTTCAAATTTTTTTAGGGAAGATTAACTTTCTGAGGAGGTTTATCTCAAATTTTGCTGAGGTGGTGAAACACATCACAACCATGCTCAAAAAGGGAAATGAAGTAAAATGGGCTGTTGAACCCAGGGAATCTTCTGTCCAAATAAAAAAGGCATTGATTGAGGCACCTGTGTTGATCAGTCCTGATTATTCCAAGGATTTCCTAATTTTTTCTTTTGCTTCTTTTGATACAGTAGCAGCAATCTTATTGCAGAAAAATGAGGAAGGGCGAGAGCAACCCATTTCATTCTTCAATAAGGCATTAAGAGATGCAAAAATCAGGTATGAGATCATGGAGAAGTAGGCCTATGCCTTGGTGAAAGCCCTCAAATCTTTCAAAGTCTATGTCTTGCATTCAAGAGAGACTACATACATTCCTTCAGCCTCTGTGAAGGACATCCTTATATAGCCTGACATAGATGGGAGAAGAGGTAAATCGATTGCCAAGATCCTGGAGTTTGACCTGGAGATAAATCCCACCAAGTTGGTAAAAGGGCAGGGTTTAGCCAAGCTATTGGTTGAATCCAATTGCAAGGCCTTAGGGGTTAGCTTCATCAATGCTTGCTCAAGAAATCAGCAAGATGAGTCGCCCAGCAAAAGCTCTCAGGGTGGCTTATCACTAGCAGAATGCACCTGGTACAGAGACATTTTGTACTTTCTGCAAGAGTTGAAGCCTCCTGATGGAATGGGAAAAAGCAAGGCAAGAGATTTAAATCTCAAGGTGGTCAGATATTGCCTTATTGACCAAGTCTTGCACTGGAGAGATCCTCTAGGGGTGTTTCTGAGGTGTTTGAATCCATAGGAAGCCCAGAAAATTATGTTTGATTTCCACAGTAGCCTTTGTGGAGGGCATCATTTCTAGAAGACCACAGCCCACAAAATTCTCAGGGCTGGGTACTACTAGCCCACCTTATTCATTGATGTCTATAGAGAAGTCAGATCTTGCATCAAATGCCAAAGGTTCTCAGGAAAGCAGCAGCTCAAATCTCTTCCACTAAAGCCTATAGTAGCTTTAGCACCCTTTCAACAGTGGGGGTTGGAATTCAATGGGGAAATTCATCCTTCTTCAAGTGGTCAGCATAGATGGATCCTAACTGCAACAGACTATTTCACCAAGTGGATAGAAGTTGCCCCCACCAGGAGTGCTTCACACAAGGTAATTATCAGCTTTTTGGATGATATCATAGCCAGATTTGGTTGTCCCAGCAGAATTGTCACCGATAATGCTGCTTCTTTCAAGTCTGAGCCTCTGGTTAAGTTTTGTGAGCAGTTCAAGATTTCACTATTTCACTCCATTCTCTATTATCCTCAAGGAAATGGACTGGCAGAATCTTCCAATAAAAGTCTAATCAAACTCATTAAAAGATTATTGGAAGACAATAAGAGGGCCTGGGATTCAAAGCTCAAATTCACTCTATGGGCTGATCGAGTGACAACAAAGAAGTCCCTGGGCACCTCACCTTTTCAACTTGTTTATGGGACGGAGGTTTTGTTTCCCACTCATCTCGCTTTACCTATATCTAAATTCTTTCAAGATCATGAAGGAGAGCCAGACCATGTGGTCAGAAGAATTCATCAACTGGTGGAAGTGCAACAGATCAGGGAGCAGGTAATGGACACAGCTCACAGTTATCAGTAGAAGATCAAGCAGGCCTTTGACAGGAAGGTCAGGAAGGAGGGATTCGAGCTTGGAGATTTGGTGCTTAAGTGGGATGCACCCAGGCAGGATAGGGGCAAACACAGCAAGTTTGATTCCCTCTGGATCAGGCCCTTCAAAATATCTGAAGTATTCTTAAATAACACGTACAAGTTGCAGGATTTGGAGGGTGAAGAAGTTTTTAACGGACCAGTCAATGGGCATTTCCTGAAGAAATGTTTTGTTTGAGCCTTAGATGGCTCCTCTGTTTTTTGTAAATATTCTTTTTATTGTTTTTCTGTTTATTTTCGGCTTAATAAATGACTCCATAGCCCAACAAAAGGCAACTGGAACTGCAGAAGGAGTTCTTAGAGCATCGCAGGGACGACTCTATCCCCCATGGAGCCTAATGTTAGTGCCAATTCTTGCAAGGTGTTGTTTCTCTCCGATTTCATACCCTTGGTGTAAATGCATAGAAATGGGGTTTAAAAACCCATCAAATGAGTTTTATTCAAAGGCCGCAGTCATGAGCGTCGAGCGCAGCGCACAGAAGAAGTCCATTTTGGGCTTAAAATCAAGCGAGCGGGCATTTTGTTTTCAACGGCGAGGATCCACAGATGGAGCAGATCAACGGTCATCGGGTAAGCTTCAGTCACAGAATTGCACGAGGTTTAGCGCATGGGCTCATCTCTTATGGCCAAAGTCGCAAAGTGATAAGCCGTTTCGGCATTTCAGCTACCAGGACTTCAAAAGACATGGGGTCTCTCTTCCACTGCATCGGGAAACCCCGAAACCCGAAATGTGAAAAGTGCCCAAAAGTCGTTTCGGCATTTCGGCTACCGGGAGTTCAAGAGACAAGGGAGTCGCTCTTCCACTGCATCGGGAATCACCGAAACTCAAAATGCAAAAAGAGCCCAAAAGTATATTCGGCATTCCGTCTACTGGGAGTTTAAGAGACAAGGGAGCCGCTCTTCCACTACATCGAGAATCGTCGAAACCCAAAATGTGAAAAGCACCCAAAAGTCGTTTCGGCATTCCGGCTATCGGGACTTCAAGAGACAAGGGAGTCGCTCTTCCACTGCATCGGGAATCACCGAAACCCGAAATGCGAAAAGCGCCCAAAAGCCGTTTCGGCATTCTGGCTACCAGGAGTTCAAGAGACAAGGGAGACGCTCTTCCACTGCATCGGGAAACGCCGAAACCTGAAATGCAAAAAGTTTTCAGTCTCAGCCACCCTTCATGGAAGAAGCAATTAATGAATATTGAGTAGGTATTTGAGACCTCAGCTCAAGCCATGAATGCAGGGCATGGAGGTTCTAGCAGGTAGTCTGCCCAAGATCGTCCTATGTGCAGGTTTTCCTAAAAGAGCCATGTCGATCTAGTGTCCTCAACTGACCAGAAGAACCTGCACATGCTAAGTTAGACTTTAATGTCTCATCTACCCTCCCACTGTGAGGGGGGCAAATTTCTCTGAGTATATATACTAAGTTTTGGTATTTTTGTAAGGATGGATGGTAGAGCAGAGCTCCCGACTGTAATGTTTTAATGAAGCACTGGTTTTCTTGGCTATGTATCTATATATGAAATTTCATTGTTTAATGTAAGGAAGCTCTCTTTTTCATCTTGTTTCGATCTCATACTGAAAGAGTTCATGACTGAATGATTCACATGAATCGTCGTCACAGTGTTATGATAAAGGATTTATTATAGCGTTGTTATGTTCTTTTAGTGTTTTTCTTTTGAATATAAGAGGTTCTTTTGTTCAAAGTTTTCTTCTATAGGTTGTTGGATGCCCGATGCCTACAGCAGCCCTTCACATTTCCTTACAGAAGTCTTCCTCCTACTTTCCCTTATTACAACTTACTGCCTGAAATTGAATCAAGGCCTCATCTGCTTGTGCATGCTCGGCCTAGTTTCTGAGTTAGAACGATATTGTTCTGAGTTTACTTCCATCCATCACCCTTTATCAACAAATCATGACATTCAAACTGATGGGCCTCAGGCTTACTCTTGTCGCAATCTAGGAGTGACTTCTGACGCCAACAAGTGTGATTTCCACAAAATCCCCTGGCACAACACTGATGAATGTCGCTCAAAACAGTCATTGGTGGTCGAGATCAAAGACAAGGAGCTGAACCCTGATTCAGAATTTGATTCTAAAAATACTGGTAAAGGACAGATCATTGATGCAGACCCCACTACTATTTTCGCGACTGCAACAATTCAACCAGAAGAACTAACAGATCCTGAAGAGGGGGAGCGCCTTTTTCATTCACAGATGTGGGTGAAGGGGACCCCGCTGCATTTTATTGTTGATAGCGGAAGAAAGAAGAACCTCATCTCAGCATAGGTCGTCAAACAGTTGGGACTGTCGACAACACCACACCCGCAACCATATAGCATCGGGTGGCTTTGCCAAGGTCGAGATCTTCGTGTCAACCAATAATGTCGATTTTCATACGGCATCCAGCCCTTCAAGGATGAGGTATTATGTGATTTTTCCACACTATATGTATGTGATGTTCTCTTGGGCCAACCATATATGTGGAAGCACCATGTTGTTTATGAGTCTCGACCCCACAGTGTCATTGTTTCTCCAGGGGGTCATCTCTACAGAATACCAGAGGTAGTTCCGACTATTGTTCCACCTAAATTTTTTCGCAAGGTAGTATCTCATACTGCAAAATTCAGCTTCTTCACAATCTGTTCAAAAGGGGAATAGAAGAACACTACAACCACTAAAGCTTCACCCCAAGAAACTTCTATCTAACAGAAGCAGGTCAACAAGATTGCAGAAAAGCACAAAGATTCCTTCTGCACACCATCCTCTCATGTAGCCCGACTTGTTGAATAGCCTCAGCCTCAACAGGTTCGTGACAGACTTCCACAAGCTAAGCAACGCGACATCTCCAGCAAGGCAAGCAGCTCACCAAGATGCAGATTCAGCAAACGCTTTTCCCTCTCCCCCAGGAACTCAATGCAATGGATACCATTGCTTCTGAAGGAGGGAGGATTGATCCAGGTGGATATCGGTGGCCACCCACCTTTTCCGACTATATCAAAACAGTTTTCTTGCAAATTTGGCAATTTACTATTTTTAGCAGTTTTTAACTTCCAGGGCCATTTTGAGGGCCCAAATGAAGGTTCTTCGATATAGAAGTTCTCAATTATAGTTGAAAGCATTATTGAGCCCCAAAAATTAATCTCCTTGATGATACCTTTCCAACGAGCTATCATATGCCTAAAACGGAGATCGTATGCAAAAGTTACGACCCCGGGAAGTTGATGTACTAACTTACCCAAACGAGACCCACATGACTTTTGGCGCTTCATCTCCTAGGGTTAGGTTTTTGGATGTCTAGGGTTTTGGGCATTCCTGTTTATTTTAAAAAGGCCTTCAGAGCCTCATTGTAATCATCTTCTTGCGAATTCGATTAGTCATCGCATCTCTTCTCAGAGATAAGCTGCCACCATTCTAGCGAGTCTTTCACTCTATATTTTTATTGTCTCTGTACATTTCTTTCATTAATAGAAATCGTGTATTACTGTATATATGTGTTTATGGTTGCATCTCTGATATATTTATATTATATTATTGAATATATGTGATATCTCTATGCATTTCTTTATTATATCTCCGATCTCATTTCGTGCCGAAAATAATCCAGATCAGTGGTATCAGAGCATGTTGTTCTTGATCATTTTTTTAGTGCATGTCCCTGACGAGATATGAGTATAGCAAGTTGGGTCTCGAGCTTGTATCTCTTGAAGACAATCACTCTCGCACACACAATAAACCCTCAATAGCGGAAGAAAATAAAAACGACGGAGCAGACGATCCTATCAGTGTGTTGCTTGAGCAAGCTCTCACGCGACAGAGGGACAAAATGATGGAGAATTTTTTCCACATCCTTCAACGTCTGCCGATAGCAAAAAGCGCATATTCATCAAGTGACCAGTTTGGAAGCACCTTGCCTTGCGAAAGGATTTGAATTAAAAATCTCACCAAATTGGATTCGCTCCATGGATTGTATAGAAATTGACCAAAAAATATGGATTGTTTTTACGTAGATCGCATAAAAGCAACGTACTGAGAATTCTAAGGTGAAAGAGATTTATAAGGTGCTCCATTCCTGTATTTGAAGGACATATAGATGCAGAAGCCCTAGAAAAATGGTTAACTCTGCTAGAAGGTTATTTCTTTGTTCACAATTTTTCCGACAAAGAAAAGATCACCTTCGCACTCCTTAAAGCTCTCCCTCATGTCAAACATTGGTGGGAAACTTATTGGGAGAACAGTTCCACGGAGGAGTCTGGAATATATGGGGTCGAGCCCACTTGGGATTTTTTTGTTGATGCGGTAAAGGAACAGTATTACCCTGTTGGCAACTATGAGGACCAGTACATGAGATGGACCACACTATGGCAAGAGAGGGGCCAAGTAGTTCTGGAGTTCACCAATACCTTCCATACCTTGCACACCAAGCTAGGTATCAAAGACTCTGAACGACATTTGGTTATGAAATACCATGGGGCTCTACACAGATACATCCAAACTGAAATGGATTTTCTAGACATCTCATCACTCGGTGCTGCTTATCGATATGTTGTTAAAATCGAGCAGAAATTTAAGCACCAGAATAAACGGGAGTTCGGGTCTGCAAATCTGCAACAACCAAAGTATGACAAAGATGGCCATACCAGACAGTCTCCCGAAAACCAGTCCAAGCCACATGAAATAAGGGTCACGGGAAGACAAAGAAGGACACTGGAAAATGGTGCAATTTCCACAAAATCCCCTGGCACAACACTGATGAATGTCGCTCAAAACAGTCATTGGTGGTCGAGATCAAAGATAAGGAGCCGAACCCTAATTCAGGATCTGATTCTGAAAATACTGGTAAAGGACAAATCATTGACGCAAACCCCACTACTATCGTCGCGACTACAGCGATTCAACCAGAAGAACTAACAAATCCTGAAGAGGGGGGGTGCCTTTTTCATTCACAGATGTGGGTGAAGGGGACCCCGCTGCATTTTATTGTTGATAGCAGAAGCTAGAAGAACCTCACCTCAGCAGAGGTCATCAAATGGTTGGGACTATCAACAACACCACACCCACAGCCATATAGCATCAGGTGGCTTCGCCAAGGTCAATATCTTCGTGTCAGCCAGCAATGTCGATTTTCATATGGCATTCAACCCTTCAAGGATGAGGTATTATATGATGTTGCCCCACTAGATGTCTGTGATGTTCTCTTGGTCCAACCATATATGTGGAAGCGTCATGTTGTTTATGAGTCTCAACCCCACAGTGTCATTGTTTCTCTGGGGGGTCATCTCTATAGAATACTAGAGGTAGTTCTGACTACTGTTCCAACTAAAAGTTTCCGCAAGGTAGTATCTCATACTACAAGATTCAGCTTCTTCACAATCTGTTCAAAAGGGGAACAGAAGGACACTGCAACCACTACAGCTTCACCCCAAGCACCTTCTATCCAACAGAAGCAGGTCGACAAGGTTGAAACAAATTTCAAATATTCCTTCTACACACCATCCTCTCATGTATCTCGACTTGTTGAATAGCCTCAGCCTCAACAGGTTCATGACAGACTTCCACAAACTGAGCAACGCGACGTCTCCAGCAAGTCAAGCAGCTCACCAAGATGCAGATTCAGCAAACGTTTTTCCCTCTCCCCGGGGAACTCAACGCAATAGAAACCATTGCTTCCTAAGGAGGGAGGAATGATCCAAGTGGATATCAGTGGCCACCCACCTTTTCCGACTAGCTCAAAACAATTTTCTGGCAAATTTGGCAATTTACTATTTTTAGCAGTTTTTAACTTCCGGGGCCATTTTGAGGGCCCAAATGAAGGTTTTTTTAGATCGAGGTTCTTAATGATATTTGAAGGCATAATTGAGCCCCAAAAATAAATCTCCTTTACGATACCTTTCCAACGAGCTATCATACGCCTAAAACGGAGATCGTGTGCAAAAGTTACGAGCTCGGGAAGTTGATGTACTAACTTACCCAAACGGGGCCCACATGACTTTTGGTGCTTCATATCCTAGGGTTAGATTTTTGGATGTCTATGGTTTTGGGAATTCCTGTTTATTGTAAAAAGGCCTTTAAATCCTCATTGTAATCATCTTCTTGTGAATGTGAGTAGTCGTCACATCTCTTCTCAAAGATAAGCTGCCACCATTCTAGCAAGTATTTCACTTTGTATTTTTACAGTCTCTGTACATTTCTTTCATTAATAGAAATCATCTATTACTGTATATCTGTGTTTATGGTTGCATCTATGATACATTTATGTTATATTATTGAATATCTGCGATATCTCTGTGCATTTCTTTATTATATCTCCGATCTCATTTCGTGTCGAAAATAATCCAGATCAGTGAGTCACTTTTTAAAACTTGATTTGGATATTTTCCACCTTCACCCTTGGATGTTGTATATGGACAACCAAGAGGAGTGAGGGGGCACCTCATAAGAGATGCATTGAGAGTAGAAAAAAATGTTGATAATATTAGGAAAATCTATTTGGAAGTACATGAGACGTTGAAGAAGTCACAAGAAAAATACAAGGCCAGACATGATCAACACAGAATCGAAAAGTCATTTAAAGTGGGAGATGGAGTTTGGTTATAACTGAACAAGGAGATACTACAAGGTCCTAGTAAGAAGATCAAGGCTCTATGGTATGGACCTTTCGATATATTGGAGAAGGTGGGAGATAACACCTATAGGCTCAATCTACCCCATACATGCACATTTACTCAGTAGCGAATGTGGAGAATCTCAAACTCTATGAGCCTTCCATGTTGGATCGAGAGGAGGAGCAGGTCCTACATTTGACAGAGTACATAACACTATATGCTCGAGAAGAATTAGCAGAGGACACAATTTTGTAGAAGAAATCCAGAGCTACAAGGCAGAGGTAGCATGACCTTTGGCAGATTGGGTTGAAAGGACAACTTCCAGGCAAAGCACAATGGTACTCCATGGAGAAGGTAGAGGAAAAATTTGCTCACCTCATTCAGTAAAATATTTTGGGGACCAAAATCCTCCATGAATGGGGAGGTATGATTTGGATAGGTTCATTATATTATTTGTTATCTATCTCAATGCATTATGGGTGAAAAAATGGAGGAATCAACTTGCAGAGCCATTTGAGTAGTTGGTCCCAATTTGGACATTTAGGTCTTGCTATCCCTTACTCCTAGAGATAACTAAGGAGATGTTGTCTTGAGGCCCCTAGGTTGCATACATGGAGTACCAAGAGAAAGCCTAACCAATAGTGTCCACTTGCATAGACAAAGACCCACCTCGCCACCATAGCTCAAGGTTCATCACAATGGAATCCACCTCATCAGCTATCTTCTGGAAGGCATTGGGTCTTGTTCAACAAGGTACAATCCAAGTATCATGGTGAGTTTCATTTCAATATTTGAGGCATTTGATTTTGTTGCATCTATTACTGTGTTTGATTATGTAACGTTTGCTTGGACATTATGCTCTTTTCCCTATTTTACTTTGGTGGTTCACATTGCACCCTAGAAAGTGGGTCACCCTTAGGGATAGGTTTTCTACTAGGAGGTCCTCTTGACGAGTCATCATGCCATTCCCGACCATACTTGTCACTTTCCACACTTCATCCCCTCATCCTTGGTATTTTCGGATATACTGACCCAAGAAGGGATTGTCCTTCATCTTATAGGAAGAAGGCATTGAAGGCCCAGAGGCTTGTAGTTGGAAAAAGATAAAAGCTAATCATTAACCTTCTAGATGCTCACCTAGGGATCTTGAGGACAACAAAATGTCTCTCATAAGAAACTGATGGAACACGTGAAAAATAACTAATACAAAATGCCAACTAAGGTGAAGCATGTGTGGGCATTGTTTTTAATGCTTAGGTAGAATCCCCACGCATGTTTTCAACTTGGGGAAGCATGATGTGATCGGGGTAGAGTCAAGGTGGGCACAATTTTTCATGCTTAGGTAGAAGCCCCACCTTGGTTTAGAACTGGAAACATCTTGAAATAATAAAAGGTAATAAATGGGCTTGGAAAAAGGTTGCATTGAAAACGAAGGTTCAACACACCCTCTACAAATGCACCTGTAGATGAGACACTACAACCCCTTGTACGTCATGAACCCCATGCCCAAGAGTCTTCTCTCCATCCATGACACCTCATCCACATGACTTAGAAATAGTTCCCCTTGGGAAACACCCCTAAACTTGAGGTATGATTCACTCAATAGTTCATTTTGCCAACCCTCCCATTCCTAAACTTGGAAAATTGCATAGGGAATTTGAGCACTTGTTTATTTGGATGAGGTGGTTTGGATGTACATGCTTGGATGTATATTTTATTGATTTTATTTACTCATCATGATGCATTTGACTTGAGACCCTTGGAGGGTGTATTCATTTGTCTTTGACAGACCAAGTTGGTGGACATTTTTGCAAGAACGAGCCTAGCTTGGCCTTCCATCGCTTGAATCCCACAAGTTGGATTCTATAGGCCCACACATCGAATGATGATGACATGCATTTAGAAGCCTAGACAACACCTTAGAGGATCTGTCCCATCCCCTACATGCCAAACAACTTGATTGAAAGGGCCAAAACGTCACCCTTTAAAGGCTTATCATCACCCTAGGGCTATGGTTTGGTGGTGATTGGAGACACTTGAAAAATATTTGAAGGAGATATTTGATTTTATCTTCTTCTTTATGGAATGGTTATTGCATAAAGTTTTGCTAGGATAAGTAAAAGGGCTTACACCCTCCTAGTACTTCCTAGTTAGCCTTGCTTTCCTTGGGGAGTAAAAGGGATTACACCCCCAAGGAGATAGCATTGATAGCTCATTATTTATTTGACTCCATAACCCAAGAGCTAAAGGCACTAATCTAATTGCATTTTTGAGAAATAAAATATTACATTAGTAAAAGTGAAAACTCATGATTTTGAGATTGTCTAAATTGGAAATTGTTCTAGCTCCTTGAGGCCTTCTAAAGACCTCAAGGCATCTTGTTTCTCTAAGAACTTATTGATTATTTTATAAACATAAAGCTACAGCCAATAGGGCTGCGCAAAACCCTAAACACTTTCTTGAATAACTCACAATCCAGCCGTCAGAAGTTGTCAATATTCTGCCACTACAATCTACTAATCATAGTGCACTTTTTGGGTGGGTTACTTGCAATTTTTGGTGGCTGATGTTTCTGCTGTAACAACTTGTTTGATACAGCCATAAGGCTGATAAATTATCTATGTAACACTTGTTTATAATAGCCTTGCATTTATGCTAAAGTCTTTCTCCTTCAATCTTGAGTTGTACTAGTCATATCTAGCTTAGTTATTGTATCATTATCTTGACTTTTGGAACTTATTTATCATCTCTAATAATCATTTGTTTGTTGATATATATTTTTTTTTACTACTGAAATTAGGGAAAACAAGCTTAACTTACTTATCCACCTAACATATAGTTCGTACAGTTGGCTTTTCTTATGTTCCGGGGAGGTGCAAACACTTTCAGCATGTACCTAAGGACTTGGCAACCTTAAACCACTCCCAAGACTCATTCTCAATCCTTCTTCCATATAGTAACTTGATCTATAGGGTCATTCATTTAATCATCCCACTTTCTGACTCATTTCTCCCTAGGGTCACCCGTTATTCCCCCCTTGAGGTGATCACTTCACCTCTAAAGTGATGGGAATACCTATCTAACGTGACAATGGGTAGGTGTTCTCTTAGTTGTCGCCATATTGTGGTTTGGGTAGGGATTTTCCCAACCTAAAACTTGTGTGACAACATTTCAGCATCGTTGTTGGGGAGGATTCTGAATCCTCTTTCATGCCCTAACAACATTTTGGCAAGCTACCATACCAAATCCTTTACCCCTAGCTTTCATGGCGACTCCACTTGAAGGATGCTCCCCTCCCAACTTTGATGATCTCTTCTTGAATCTCATTTGGCGACTCCACCTTCCAAGAATCTGTCTTCCATTAATACTTTTCCCCCAAGGAAATTCAAATCTTCTAAGGTCTACCGAAGAAGGCCTCCTCCCAAATCTCTCATTGTCAAAACCCTTTTTCATGGTAACCTTCTCCTTACTCCAATGGTTGAACCTTGGGAAAAAGACCTTTAAAACCCTGAACATAACGACCATCCCTGGATACCCCAACACAATGTCGAAAGAGTCCAATAAATGGTTGCCAAAGTTTCTAGGAAACAATGTCATCATTGTTGGTGATCATCTCTATGCCATAAGAAAAGACATGTAAAATGCAGAAGTGGAACATGAGGATGTAGCAATGAAGATACTAGCCTCATCGTTGACTGAAGATGCTTAGAGATGGTTCAAAGGCTTGCCTAAAAATCACATAGCATCTTATGAGGATGTTTCCAAGTTATTCAAGAACAGATGGACAACAAAGAAAGACAATGGGACGCTTGTAGCTCAACTCAATTAGATAAAGAAAAAAGAGAATGAGGTAATGAGTGAATTTGACAACAGGTTTGACAGATTGAACAATTAGATTTTGATCGATTTGTTTCCTACAGTTGCAATTGTTCATCTCCTCTATATGAATGCATTCGATGGGAAATTTCATTCATTATGAAGGAAAATATTCCCACCACCTTAGCACAAGCCAGAAAGTATAGTGCAAAGATTGAAGAAAATATCCTTGACTCAAAGGTTGATCGTTTTCAGTATCCTCGTGTAAAGGCAGAAGCAAAGACTAAGGCTTCGAGTAGCATTGCTCCTGATCCAGTTTCCCTCTTGACTCAGAAGATAGATCAGATGAGTACCCAATTCATCCAAGCTCGGAATCGGATCATGTGAAGATTAACCACTATAGAAAGAAATCAATCTACCCCCAGATCTCAGTTTTCTAGACAATAAAGAGATTCCACAGGTTGGAAACCAAGGCCTCAATAAGAGGCAAAGGCCCATGATACTTTGAAACCCATTGGAATGGTCAACGTAGAGAAGACACCATGGTGTTCTCCATGTCAAGAACCTCATTGAGAATATGAATGTCCCCAATAAGACAAAGACTCTCCCGATAGTATGAACTTCATGGATATGATCTGTAACCTCCAAGAGGAGGTCACACAGGAACAGATTGATGAGGCCAGAAAACAGGGAGAAAGAGAGGGAAGACTCCAGGTGTTAAACCAATTGACAAACAATCAGAGAAAGGAACTAGGGAAGAGGGAATATTTGACATACACTAGAAGAAATGAATATTCAAACCCTTAGCCATAGGAAAGTGCTCCTCCTCCATCTATATAAAAGGTGGTCCCACCACTCTCAAGGACAAATGAATACAAGGAAATGCTTGCGAAGTTCCAAGGGAAAGAACTAGGGTCTATCCAAATATTGATGAAAGAAGACAATAAGGACAAAGAACGTGAAGAACCCATCAAAAATGCAGTCAAAACAGGACCTCCTTCCTATACTTACATTGAGAATATACCTTACATCAACTCAGTGAAGGAATTCTTGCATTCATGTGGGACAAGAAGAAGGGAAAGATTAAATATGACTAGAAGGATGACAACTCGTGGCTTGTCCCTCACATCATCAAGAAGAAGTCTGAAAAACAGAAGTACTATTTGATAGCTTTGGATGGGAGAAAGATGCCATTGCCAGTGGATGGGTCTCTTCTTTGGCCCTACATTCCTATTAATTGACTTCTTCAGGGCCCAGGGCCCAGTTAAGTAGGTAGGTCATCTTACTTTCCTTGCATTTGCATTTTGATTGCTCATGATAGTTTAGTTGCATTTCATATTTCATTTTTCTCTACTTGCATATTGATTTCATGTTTATCTTATATTTTTTTGAAAAAATGATCAAAAAAAAAATTAGATTAGTTTTGAATTTAGGTTTTGATGTATATGGACGAAGGGTGATATAACCACCCTAGATTTTAAAGTGTTATGTTTCAGTGTAGGAATAGGTCCACTAGGATATTTTGTGGTTCTCATGTACTCTATGGCGAGTACATCTCCCCAAGGAGGAGCCAGATGTTATCCCCAACTCATAGGGATAACTAAGGAGACGATGTCTCGAGGCCCTCAGGTTGCAAACATGGAGTACCGAGAGATAGCTTGACCAACAATGTCCACTTGCAGATATAGACCCACCTTGCCACCACAAATCCAGGTTCATCACAATGGTATCCACCACATAAGATGGATTCCGAAAGACATTAAGTCTTGATCCACGAGGTACAATCCATGTATTATGGTGAGTGTCATTTCAATATTTGAGGCATTTGAGTTTTTTGCATCTATTATTGCTTTTGATTATGTAAAGTTTGCTTGGACATTATGCTCTTTGCCATGTTTTACTTTGGTGGTTGACATTGCGCCCTAGCAAGTGAGTCACCCTTAGGGATAGGTTAGCTACTGGGAGGTCCTCTTGATGAGTCATCATGCCATGCTCGACCATACTTGTCACTTTCCACACTGCATCCCCTCATCTCCTTACATTTTGGGATTTTCATGTATACTAACCCAAGAAAGGATTGTCCCTCATCTTATGGGAAGAAGGGATTGAATGCCTAGAGGCTTGTAGATGGAAAAAGATAAAATCTAGTCATTAATATTCTATATACTCACCCATGGATCCCAAGGACAATTAAACATCTCTCATAAGAACTTGATGGGCCCCATGAAAAATAACTAATACAAAATGCCAACCAAGGTGGAGCATGTGAGGGCATTATTTTTAATGCTTAGGTAGAAGCCCCACAGATGTTTTCAACTTGGGGAAGCATAATGTGACCAGGGGAGAGTCAAGTTGGGCACAATTTTTCATGCTTAGGTAGAATCCCCACCTTACTTTCAACCTGGAAACATCTTAAAATAATAAAGGGCAATAAATGGGCTTGGAAAAAGGTTGCATTGAAAACAAAGGTGCAACACACCCTCTATAAAGGAATGCATAGTTGAGATACTACAGTCCCTCGTATGTCATGAACTCAATGCCCAAGACTCTTCCCCCCATTGATGACACCTTATCCACATGATTTAGAAAGCTTTCCCCTTGGGAAAGACCTCTAAACTTGAGGTATGATTAACACAATAGGTCGTTTTTTCAACCCTCCCATACCTAAACTTGGAAAATTGCATAGTGTTGGGCATGTGTTATATTCTTTGCATGAGTAGTAGTGTTTGCGTTGCATCGGGCGTGCAGGGGGGATATAGGCCCCCACATGGGGGTTCGGGAGCAGCTCCCGCCAGAAAAAAAAAAAAAAAAAAAAAATCTACCTCGGGAAACGTGTCACATATTTAGGTGGTTTTTCGACACATGGTTTTTTGTCGATGGTTTTCTATTTCCGGTTAAGGAATTAGGGTTGTTGACTAATCCAGGTCATTGGGTTAGGGTTTTGGATGTCGTTGGATCATATATGTATATTGTATTGTAAACAATGTATCATGATGAATGAATATAGAATATGTTGGTTTTCCTGGTTTGGGTTTCCAGGGGAAAAATCTCTGTGTAGTTTGCATTTTCCATTGTATCTTTTTTGTGGTCAAGGGTTTGGCTTGGGACTGTGATAAGCCTTGTTACAGTGGGAGATCTGTGGTATTGATTTTTCAGGTGGAAAGAAATGGCAAGCAATTCGAAGATGGAGATCGAGAAGTTTAATAGGCAAAGTTTTGAGTTGTGGAAGCTCAAGATGGAATATTTGTTGGTGGAAAAAGATCAGTCGATCGCGGTAGATCTAGGTACTGTACCTACAGGAACTTCAGCAGATGACTGAAAAAACTTGGATCAGAAGGCAAAGAGCACAATCCAACTGTGTCTCTCATATTCAATATTACTTAATGTGTTAAAGGAAGCTACAACCAAGGATTTATGGGATAATTTGGGGAAGTTGTATCAGTCTAAGTCCCTAGTAAATAAACTATTCCTGAGAAAGAAGTTGTATAACCTAAGGATGAGATATGAAGACTCGGTGGTAGAGCATTTGAACGCCTTCAATATTGTGGTAAGTCAGTTAGTATCTATTGAGATTAAAATTTCAAATGAAGATAAATGTATTAGTTTACTATGTTCTTTACTAGAATTGTGGGATAGTCTAGTTGTGGCCATAGGTAGTAATACAACTTCCTTGAGGTTTGATGAAGTGGTCTCATCCTTGTTGTCGGAGGAGATGAGACGGAAGAATATGGAAGGACATAGCACAGACACATTATTTGCAAGAGGACACTCCTAGGAAAGAAATAGATCTAAGTTCTCAAGTGGTAGATCTAATTCTAAGGGTAGATCTAAATCTCTCTGAAAGATTGTAAAGGTATGTTGGAGATGTGGAAAAGAAGGGCACTACAAGAAGCAGTGTAGATCCAAAGTTGAGAAAAATAAGGGATCTGAAGAATCTCCTTCTACAAAAGAAAAGACCTCCAAGGAAGAAGGAGGGGATGTGTACTTGGCTTCTTCAAGCACACATGCAGATCATGAGGCATGGTTGGTTGACTCAGGTGCATCCTTTCATATGACTCCCTATAGGGAGTGGTTCTGTGAATATGAAAGGTATAATGGAGGAAATGTTTTCTTAGGTGATGATTCCACAACCAAAATCATAGGAAGAGGAAAATTCAAGTTGAGGCTCATAGATGGAAGGATCAGAACACTACCTGGTGTTCTACACATCCCAGGTTTGGCAAAAAAATTGATTTATGTAAGCAAAATGGACGATGCAAATGTAAAAACAATATTTGAAAAGGAAACCTGCAAGATGGTTCGAGGAGCAATGGTGTTGCGCAAGGGTGTTTGGTTTGGAACTCTTTATAAGCTTCAAGGAAGCACTATTAGTGATGGGTGTAATAGTTACATTGTTCCTGATATTGGAGTTGAAGAAGAAAGAACTCCTACAGTCTCTGGAGAAAAGGTTATGATGTGGCATCAAAGACTGGATCATATCGAAGAGAAGGGTCTTCGACTACTACACGGTAAAGGTATGGTTGAAGGTATGTCTAACTGCTCTCTGGATTTTGATTTTTGTGAACATTGTCTATATGGGAAGCAGAATCGGGTAAGATTCCACTATGGTGCAACGAGGGCAGAAGGAATTTTACAACTAGTTCACAGTGATGTTTTTGGACCTGTGTCGATCCCATCATTGGGAAAATCTGTGTACTATGTCTCATTTATAAATGAATTCTTGAGGAATACTTGGATATATTTCCTCAAGAAGAAATATGAAGTCTTTAATAGGTTTAAAGAGTTTAAGGCTCTTGTTGAGAATCAAACAGAGAAAAGAATTAAGGTGTTGAGGACAGATAATGGCGGAGAGTTATGCGGGAATGAATTTAAAGAATTCTGTAAAAAGTGTGGTATAGAAAGGCAGAAGACTACTCCATATACACCTCAGCGGAATGGAGTTGCAGAAAGGATGAACATGACACTGACAGAAAAAGCAAGGTACATGCTCAGTGGTGTCAGGTTAGGGAAAGAATTATGGGCAGAGGTAGTGGGTATTGCATGTTACCTAGTCAATAGATCACCCTCATCAACGTTGGATGACAAGACTCCACAAGAGGTATGGACT
>ML822488.1:50207-74060 GCA_009831015.1 Picea engelmannii | reverse complement strand
CATTTGATTTTGAAGTAGAACAAATGGATGTGAAAAAATCATTCCTACATGGGGATCTAGAAGAATAAATCTATATGAAGCAACCAGAAGGTTATGTTATGAAGCAAAAGAAGGAGTTGGTATGCAAGCTGAAAAAGCCCATGTATGGTTTAAAAAAATAACCAAGTATGTGGTATCAAAAATTCAATACTTATATGATGGGACTTGGCTTCACAAGAAGCAAAGAGGATCATTGTGTGTATTTTAAATTAATTGGTGATCATTTGATTTATTTGGTCTTGTATGTGGATGACATGTTGCTGATAGGAAATAATAAGGAGATTATCTAGGATGTGAAAACTCAGTTGTCCTATAAATTTGACATGAAGAATCTCAGTGCTTCAAATTTCATTTTGGGCATGGAAATTAAAAGACATCGGCAACAGAGAAAACTTTGGTTAAATCAGAGAAAATATGTCAAGACAATATTGCAGAGGTTCAATATGTAGGAATGTAAACCGGTCAAGGTTCCTATTCCGGTTAGTGTAAAGTTATCTGTGGATTAGTGTCCCAGGACACATGAAGAGGAGGAGGACATGTCTCATGTTCCATATGCGAGTGCAGTTGGCATTTTGATGTATGCAATGGTCTGTTCTAGATCAAACATTGCACATGTAGTGGGATTTTTGAGCAGGTATATGTCAAAACCAGGGAAGGAGCATTGGACAATAGTAAAAATGGTTTTCATATATTTGTGTAGCATTGTTAGCTATGGATTGTGCTACCAGGGAAGACCGAGACTGGACAGAGTGATGGATATACATGGCTTTGTGGATGCAGACTGGGTTGGAGATCTAGATCGTAGGATATCTACAAGTGGGTATGTGTTTAACTAGTTTGGAGGAGCAATAAGTTGGATGAGAAAAAGACAGGTTGTAGTGGCACTTTCAACTATAGAAGTTGAATACATGGCAGCCAATCATGCAAGTAAGGAAGCAGTATGGTTACAAAGATTGTGTTCAGGTATTGGATTGGTACAACAAGCTGTAAGGATAGATTGTGATAGTCAGAGTGCAATTTTTTTGGCGAAGAACACAACTTATCATTCAAAGACAAACCATATTGATATTCAATATCACTTTCTGAGAGACATGGTTGAAGAAAAGAAAGTATTGTTGATGAAGGTGGACACAATGAAGAATGTTGCAGATTCATTAACAAAATCTATGAGCACTGAGAAGTTCTCTTGGTGTAGAGCATCAATGGGCATTGTTGTCCTGGATTGTTGACTATGTAACCCTGTAACCCCCTGTATGCAAATAAAACAACAAGTGGGAGAATGTTGGGTATGTGTTATATTATTTGCACGAGTAGTAGTGTCTGTGTTGCGTCGGGCACACAGGGGGGGTGCAGGGGGGTGATATCCCCTTGCACGGGGGTTCGGGGCAGTGCCCTCGAGAAAAAAAATTATTCCTCAGGAAATTTGTCACATATTTAGGTGGTTTTTTGGCACATGGTTTTTTGCCGATGGTTTTCTATTTCCAGTTAAGAAATTAGGGTTGTTGACTAATCCAGGTCATTGGGTTAGGGTTTTGGATGTCGTTGGATCCTATATGTATATTGTATTGTGAACAATGTATCATGATGAATGAATATAGAATATGTTGGTTTTCCCGGTTTGGGTTTCCAGGGGAAAAACTTTTGTGTAATGTTTGTATTTTCCATTGTATCTTTTATGTTCTTTTACTGAAAATATGTTCGCAGTAAATATTGTACAAAGTTAAGATATACACATAGGGTCTTTTAGAACTTTTTTATTTTGATGAGGTGGATTGGATGTACATGATTAGATAGATCTTTTCTTGATTTGATGTACTCATCATGATGCATTTGACTTGAGACCCTTGGAGGTCATATCCATTTGTCTTTGTAGGACGTAGTTGGTGGACAATTTTGGAAGAACAAGCCTAGCTTGGGCTTCTAGGGGGATTGAAGCCCACAGGTTGGATGCCAAGGGACCACACTAATTATGATTATGGCATGCCTTTGGAGGCCTAGAGGACACCTAGGAGGATCTTTTCCAGCCCCTACATGCCAAACGACTTTCTTGAAAGGGCCAAAACGTCACCCTTTAAGGGCTTGACGTCACCCTAGGGCTAGGATTTGGTGGTGATTGGAGACACTTGGCATGTTTTGAAGAAATAGGCTCGTGGATTGTGGAAGAAAGGATTTGTTTGAATATTATTGGCCTTTAGAGACCTATCTTTCCCTTCTCCAACTCGGCGACTTGACCAAAAGTGCCAAACATTGCCCAAAAGAAGGATGACGTCATGTTTCTAGGATTTCTCTTATGTGCAAAATAGGAATTAAATAATATTACTTTTGTAAAGGGGCAAGATAAGGGTTGTTGATCCCTTATCTTGTGTTTTACCCTAAGTTTTGTGGACAAACATGTTTTAGGACATTTTGTCTAAATAGAGATCAACTCTATTTCACTTGGACATAATTCTCCCATTGTGAGAAGACTCCTAGCTGAAATTTGTGCCCTCTTTGGCCAATCTCTCTCTCTTGTGCTCATGTTATAGTTTAGTTTTTTATATTGGTGGATTATGTGATGTGATATCTCTAGTGGAGCTATTCTCTTGCATTTGTGGTGGATTAATCTTGGTAAAAAGGCAGTTTATCTTGTTGATGGTTGGACTAGGTAAGGAATATAACATATTGTTGCTTCATTGCTTGGTTACAAGTTTGATTTGCTAGACTTCTTGGTGAGTATAATGGCATACAACCCCACCATATTCATCATTTTTGTATTGGAATAATTATTTCATAAAGTTTTACTAGGAGAAGTAAAAGGGCTTACACACTCCTAGTACTTCCTAGTTAACCTTGCTTTCCTTGGGGAGTAAAAGGGATTACGCCCCCAAGGAGATAAAATTTCTAGCTCATTCTATATTTGACTCCATAACCCAATATCTAAAGGGCACTAATCTAATTGCATTGGATAAATAGAATCTTGCATTGGTAAAAGTGAAAACTCAGATTTTTGAGATTGTCTAAATTGGAAGTTGTTCTAGCTCCTTGAGGCCTCCTAAATCCCTGAAGGTGTCTTGTTTCTCTAAGAACTTATTTATTTTTTTATAAAAGTAAAGCTATAGCCCATAGGGATGCAAAAAACCCTAAACACTTTCTCGAATAACTCACAATTCAACCGTGAGAAGTTGTCAATATTTTGCCCCTACAATCTACTAATCATAGCACACTTTTTGGGTGGGTTACTTGCAATTTTTGGTGGCTGATTTTTTTGTTGTAACAACTTGTTTGATACAGCCATAAGGCAGATAAATTATCTATGAAACACTTTTTTATAACAACCTTACATTTGAGTTAAATTCTTGTTCCTTTAGTCTTGAATTGTACTAGTCATATCTAGCTTAGCTCTTGTATCATTATCTCGATTTTTGGCACTTATTTAGCAGCTCTAATAAACATTTGTTCGCTGATATATTGATCTAGGTGGATATTAGTGGCCACCCACCTTTTCCAACTCGCTCAAAACAGTTTTCTGGCAATTTTTCTAATTTACTATTTTTAGCATTTTTTAAATTCCGGGGCCATTTTGAGGGCCTAAATGAAAGTTTTTAGCAGTTTTTAACTTCCAAGCACCGTCTCTCCAACAGAAGCAGGTCGACAAGATTGCAGCAAAGTGTAAAGATTCCTTCTGCACAGATGCATCTCATGTAGCCAGAATGGTAAGTAGCAACTTCTCCAACAAGGTAAGTAGCTCATCAAGATGCAGATTCAAAAAATGTTTTTCCCTCTCCCCCAGGCACTCAATGAAATGTATGCCATTTCTTCCTAATGAGGGAGGATTGATCCAGGTGGATATTGGTGGCCACCCACCTTTTCCAACTAGCTTAAAACAGTTTTCTCGTGATTTTGGCAATTTACTATTTTTAGTAGTTTTTAACTTCTGGGGCCATTTTGAGGGACTAAGTGAAGGTTTTTCGGGATCAAGCTTCGCAATGATGGTCAAAGGCTCTAATTGATCCTGCAAAACGAATCTCCTAGACGATACGTTTCCAACAAGCTATTGTGCACCCCAAACAGCGATCGTATGCCAAAGTTACACCCCCAGGAAGTTTATACACCAAACTACCCAAAACAGGGTCCACAAAATTGTTGGCTTTTCATCTTCTGAGGTTAGGGTTTGGATTTTCTTTATGATAAAAAGTCCTTTGGAGCCTCATTGTAAAATCATCTTTTTGCGAATGCGAGCAGTGGACACATCTCTTCTCTGAGATAAGCTGCCACCATTCTAGCGAGTCTTTCACTCTGTATTTTTACAGTCTTTGTACATTTTTTCTCATTAATAGAAAATTGTGTATTACTGTATCTCTGTGTTTATGGTTGCATCTCTGATACATTTCTATTATATTTATGGATATCCGAGATATTTTTGTACATTGCTTTATTATATCTTCGCTCTCATTTCATGCAGAAAATAATCCAAATCATATATATTTTTGTTGACTACTGCAATTGGGGACATCAATCTTAACTCTTGTCCACCTAACATATAGCTCATACAATTGGATTTTCTTGTGTCTCGGGTAGGTACAAACACTTTCAGCAGGTACCCAAGGACTTGGCAACCGTAAACCACTCCCAAGACTCATTCTCAAACCTTCTTCCATCTAGCAACTTGACCTATATGGGCATTCATTTCATCATCTCACTTTCCATCTCATTTCCCCCTAGGGTCACCCAGGATTCCCCCCTTCAAGTGATCACTTCACCTCTAAAGTGATGGGAATACCTATCTAAGGTGACAGTGGGTAGGTTTTCTTTTAGTTGTCTCCATATTGTGGTTTGGGTCGGGCTTTTCCCAACCTACAACTTGTGTGATAACATTTTGGCGTCGATGTCGGGGAGGATTTTGAATCCTCTTTCGTGCCCTGATGACATTTTGGCAAGCTACCATCTAAAAACCTTTACCCCTAGCTTGTTTAGGGACTCCACTTGAAGGACGTTCCCCTTCCATCTTTGATGAGCTCTTCTTAAAGCTCATCTGGTGACTCCAGCTTCCCAGAATCCTTCTTCCATTAATATTTTTCCCCCAGAGAGATTCAAACCTTTTAAGGTCTACCGAAGAAGGCATCCTCTCAAGTCTCCTGTTGTTAAAACCCTTTTTCACGATACCCTTCCCCTTTCTCCAATGGATCACCCTTGGGAAAAAGACCTTTATAAATCCATGAACATGGCCACCATCCCTAGATAGCCCAACACAATGTCGAAAGAGTCTCACAAATGGTTGCCAAAGTTTCCAGGAAACAATGTCATCACTACTAATGATCACCGCTACACCATAGGTAGAGACATTGAAAATGCATAAGTGGAACATGAGGATGTAGCAATGAATCCACTAGCCTCATCATTGACTGAAGATGCTCATAGATAGTTCAGAGGCTTACCTGACAATCACATAGCATCTTATGAGGATTTTTCCAAGTTATTCAAGAACAAATGGACAATGAAGAAAGACAATGGGATGCTTGTAGATCAGTTTAATCAGATAAAGAAAAAGGAGAATGAGACAGTGAGTGAATTTGAAAAAAGGTTTGACAGATTGTACAGTCAGATTCTGATAGATTTGCATCCTACAACTGCAGTTGTTTGTCTCCTTTATATGAATGCATTTGATGGGAAAATCCATTTCATTCTTAAGGACAATAATCCCACCACCTTGGCACAAGCCAAAAATTACAGTGAAGAGATTGAATAAAAACTCCTTGACTCAAAGGTTGATCCTTTTCAGTATCCTCATGTCAAGGCAGAAACAAAGATTAAGGCTTCAAGTAGCAGTGCTCATGATCCAGTTTCCTTCTTGAATCATAAGATAGATCAGATGAGTACCCAATTCGTCCAAGATCAGAATCGGATCCTGGGTATATTAACCAATGTGGAAAGAAATCAATCTTCCCTTGGACCTAAGTTTTCTAAACAACAAAGAGATGCCACGGGTAGGAAACCAAGGCCTTAATAAGAGGCAAAGGCCCCTGATACTTTGAAACTATTTGGAATGGTCAGTGTCAAGCAGACACCATGGTGTTCTCCATGTCAATAACCTCACCGAGAGGATGAATGTCCCTGACAAGATGAATACTCTCTCGACAATATGAACTTCATGGATATGATATGTAAACTCCAAGAGGAGGAGGTCACACAAGAACATATTAACGAGGCCATAAGACAGGGAGAAAGAGAGGGAAGACTTTGGGTGTTAAACTAGTTGAAAGACGATCAGAGAAAGGAATTGAGGAAGAGGTAATATTTGACATACAATAGAAGAAATAAAGCTTCATCCCCTCATCCATAGGCCAGTGCTCCTCCTCCATCTATAGATAAGGTGGTCCCATCACTTCCACCTTCAGTACATAAGTTGCTTCCAAAGCCAACTCCAACAGAAGATGACATTCAGTTGAACATAGACGTTGCAGCCATGTTTGGGAAGTTGAATATGACAGTCCCTGTAACATAAATGTGCAAAATTCCTTCTGTGAGAAGGGGAAATCTTGAAGTTATTATAGGTATCAACTGAGAAGGAATATTCTCCAATTATTTTGAACACCATGTATCTTGATCGACAAAGGGACAACAATCCTCATTTTTATTTTTCCTTGGGAATGAATGGCCTCTGCCTAAACAAATGTATTTTGGATTATGAGGCCTCGACAAATGTCATGTCATTGAAAGTAATGGAACAAATTGGCTTGAATATGACCCAGCCATATGGAAATGTGTGTGGAATTGATTCTAATAGGGTCAAAGTTTGAGAACGTTGAGGTTTTCTTGATTGATTTTCTGCATATCAACCTCCATACGAATATAGTAGTACTTGATGTCTCAGACACTTGGGGGATGCTCTTATCGAGGAGATGGTCTACTTCTCTTGGAGGTTTCCTTAGCATGGATCTCACCCATGCACATATTCCCATGGGGGATGGCACCTTTGAGGTGTTATATAGTTGAGAGTGAGTCGAAAAGCATGTGATGGATCCCAACAGTCTTGATTATACAAGTGAATACGAGTTTGATGAGGTTCCAGAAACCATTGAGTATGATCCACAAGACTTACCTTTCATGCAAGAGAACTACATATACATGCTACTCCCAAGGACGGATGAATACAAGGAAAGGCTTGCAAAGTTCCAAGGGAAAGAACCAAGGTCTATCCAAATATTGAAGAAAGAAGACAATAAGCACAAAGAACGTGAAGAAGCCATCAAAAATGCAGTCAACACATGACCTCCTTCCTATCCTTACATTGACAATATACCATACATCAACTACAGTGAAAGAAGTCTTGCATTCATGTGGGACAAGAAGAAGGGAAAGCCTAAATACGACCAGAAGGATGACAACTTGTGGCTTGGCCCTTACATTGTCAAGAAGAAGTCTGAAAAAGAGAAGTATTATTTGACAACTTTGGACGGGAGAAATATGCCATTGCCAGTGGATGGGTATCTTCTCCAACCCTACATTCAGATCTCTTGACTTCTTTAGGGCCCAGGCCTTAGGTAAGTAGGTAGGTAATCTTAATTTCCTTGAATTTGCATCTTGATCACTAATGATAGTTTAGTTTCATTTCATATTTCATTTTTCTGTACTTGCATATTGATTTCATGTTTAGTTTAGATTTTTTGAAAAAATGCTAAAATTTTCTTTTCTAGATTAGTTTTCATTTTTCGTTGTGATGTATATGGACGAAGGGTGATAGAACCACCCTATATTTTACAGTGTTATGTTTTGGTGTAGGAACCGGTCCACCAGGAGATGTTACGGTTCTCATGCACTCTACGGTGAGTACTTGTCCCCAAGTAGGAGCCAAATTTTATCCCCAAATCCTAGGCATAACTAAGGAGATGATGTCTCAAGGCCCTCGGGTTGCAGACATAGAGTACTGACAGATATCCTGACCAACAGTGTCCACTTGCACAGACATAGACCCACCTCACCACCATAGCTCCAGGTTCATCACGACGGTATCCACCGCATCAGATGGCTTCCAGAAGACATTGGGTCTTGCTCCACGAGGTACAAGCCAGGTATTATGGTGAGTGTCATTTCAATATTTGAGGCATTTGAGTTTTTTTCATCTCTTACTACTTTTGATTATGTAACATTTGCTCGGACATTATGTTGTTTTACTTTGGTGGTTGACATTACGCCCTAGCAAGTGGGTCACCCTTAGGAATAAGTTTGCTACTGGGAGGTCCTCTTGATGATTCATTGTGCCATTCCCAACCATACTTGTCACTTTCCACACTTCATCCCCTCATCTCCTTACCTTTTGGTATTTTCGGGTATACTTACCCAAGAAGGGTTTGTCCCTCATATAATGGGAAGAAGGGGATAACGACCCATAGGCTTGTAGATGGTAAAAAATAAAATACAATCATTAACCTTCTAGATGCTCGCTCAGGGATCATGAGGACAATCAAACATCTCTCATAAGAAACTAATGGGACCTATGAAAAATAACTAAAACAAAATGCCAACCAAGGTGGAGCATGTGTGGGCATTGTTTTTAATGCTTAGATGGAATCCCCACACATGTTTTCAACTTGGGGAAGCATAACGTGACCAAGGTAGAGTGAAGGTGGGTGCAATTTTTCATGCTTAGGTATAATTCGCACCTTGGTTTCCACCTAGAAACATATTAAAAGAATAAAAGGCAATAAATGGTCTTGGAAAAAGGTTGCATTGAAAACGAAGGTGCAACACACCCTCTACAAAGGCACCCATAAAAGAGACACTACAACCCCTTGTATGTCATGAACTCCATGCCCAAGAGTTTTCCCCCCATCCATGACACCCCATCAACATGACTTAGAAAGACTTCTCCTAGGGAAACGCCTCTAAACTTGAGGTATGATTCACCCAATAGGTCATTTTGTCAACCCTCCCATACCTAAACTTGGAAAATTTCATAGGGTCTTTGAGCACTTCTTTATTTTGATGAGGTGGTTTGGATGTACATGTTAAGATGGCTCTTTTATTGATTTGATTTACTCATCACAATGCATCTAAATTGAGACCCTTGGAGGGTGTATCCATTTGTCTTTGCAAGACCTAGTTGGTGGACAACTTTGGAAGAACAAGCCTAGCTTGGGCTTCCACGGGGCTTCAAGCCCACAGGTTAGATGTCAAGGGCTGACACTCTGGATGATGATGACATGCCTTTGGAGGCTAAGAGGACACCTTGGAGTATCTTTCCCAATCTCTACATGCCAAATGACTTTTTTGAAAGTGCCAAAACGTCACCCTTTAAGGGCTTGACGTCACCCTAGGGCTAGGGTTTGGTGGTGATTGGAGACACTTGGCACATTTTGAAGGAAGAGGCCCATGGATTGTGGAAGAAATATTTGTTTGAAGACTATTGGCCTTTGGAGGCCTGACTTTCCCTTTTCCAACTCAACGAGTTGACCAAAAATGTCAAACGTTGCCCAAAATAAGGATGACGTCATGTTTCTAGGGTTTCTCTTATGTGAAACATATGAATTAAATAATATTACTTTTGTAAAGGGGAAAGATAAGGGATTTTCACTCCTTATCTTGTGTTTCACCCTAAGTTTTGTGGACAAACATGTTTTAGAACATTTTGTATAAATAGAGATCAACTCTATTTCATTTGGACATAACTCTCCCATTGTGAGAAGAGTCCTAGCTTAAATTTGCGCCCTTTTTGGGCAATCTGTCTCTCTTTTGCTCTTGTTATAGTTTCTTTTTGTTATTGGTGGATGATGTGATTCACTATCTCTAGTGGAGATATTCTCTTTCATTTGTGGTGGATTAATCTTGGTAAAAAGGGGGTTTATCTTATTGATACTTGGACCATGTAAGGAATCTATCTTATTTTTTCTTCATTGCTTGGTTACAAGTTTGATTTGGTAGACTTCTTGGGGAATATAAGGGCATACAACCCCACCATATTCATCATTTTTGTCTTGAAATAATTATTTCATAAAGTTTTACTAGGAGAAGTTAAGGGCTTACACCCTCCTAGTAATTCCTAGTTATCCTTTCTTTCATTGGGGAGTAAAAGGGCTTACATCCCCAAGGAGATAACATTGCTAGCTAAAGTGTTACACATCAAATTTTCACACCTAGGTATCTCACCCTAAGTGTCACAAGTGTCGTAAAAGTGTCATATGCACCTTGTTATGTGTCGCATACACCTTGACACCATGATATAACATGTGTCACAATCCCTAGTCAATGTGGAGGAGAAATATATTATATGAAGGTCAAAATACTATGTGCACATGAATCATTATTAATATTCATGAAAATGAAAACAATGTATTCTGAGAATCCACCTCACATGTGGTTTCCTATATTTTAGGGGAGGTTGAGGATCTCATGGATGGTTGAAATATTTCCTCCTTAAAATCCTTGGGAAATATTTCCTCCCTAAAATCCTGGAGAGATATTCGTTACACATTATTTTCTTCATCCCTATGACCGTTAATTATGTAAACCTATATGTTGCCTTTAGAGGGGTCAGTGGCCTGAGTTCCTCAAGAAAGAAGGGAGAAGAACTTTTCTTGAGAAAAAAAGTTGCATTTCCCTTTGTAAAAACCCTATTAAAGAGAATTTCCGCATGTTGCACTATAGCTAGAGTGCGAAAATGCTTGATTTTCGTAGGTTGCACCATAGCTAGGTCGCGAAGTGTTCGCAGGTTGCTATATAGGCAAAGTGCGAAAATGCTCATACATGGGAAAAACAAGCATCTTCTTGATGCTTCTAGAAGGAGAAGCTTCCATGGTGAGGTGGCATCCAAATGGTTTGGATCTTACTCGCTTTCATGATTTAGTGGGATCATCCTAACCTCCTCACCTTATCCTCTTCAACTTATAAAAGGAGAGGAGCTCTCATGGAGAAAGTTAGGTTTTGGGATTAGATTGAGCTTTGGAGATTGTTAGCTTGGCTAGATGAGCCATTTTGTCAAGATAGATTGTGAATATTATCATATCTATGCTCTTAGAATTCTTGGAGTGGAAGTGTGTGGGGAACGAAGGACAGTTGGAAGGGACCTTACGACATCAAGTCCATGATTGTAATCTCTCTTTCACATATAATATGATACAATAATATGATTCTTTCCTATAAATCTTGATGTGTTTTATTGTATGATTCCTTGATCACATACATAGGTTTATATTGAGTTTATGCTATTACTATCACTTTGGTTGGTTGCGTTCTTTTGCAAGATCATCATTGTATGAGTGTTGGAATGGAGCTAGGATGGCGATGGCGAGAGGAAGCGGCGTTTAAACTGTATGTCACCTATCCCTCTTTAGTTAGTAAATTCAATATTTAAAACTTAAGGAAAGCATCATGTTCTGGTGTGTTTTGTTCTAGATCTAGGTGGATCTAGGGAGATCAGTTAGTTTCTGCACCTACCGATTTATCCAATAAAAAAATTGCCGACTCCACTGGGGAACGGATTGTTTCCTAGTTAGTCTAGTTTCCCTTGTTTTGATTGCTTGTTTTATGGTCTCTGAGTATGTGGGAGATCCATCCAGACTCTCTGGATCTGAAAGTTCACTTAGACTCTTTGTCCTTTTTCCAAATTCCTTTTGATTACAGACATTCCCGCACTTCACCTATATACAACCTACGAAAACCCTTGATTTTCGCACCCTATTGTTCAATCCAGTGCGACCTTCTCGCACCCTACCTGTGTCTAGACTGGGAAAATGCCTAATTTTCGCACTACACCTCACTACTAGGCTGCGAACTTGTTTATAATTTTTTTGGATTGGGTCTTGTTATCTTTTGATGCCCAGTTTTTCTTTGATCAGCTGGATTGAACTTTTGGAGCCTATATTGATTTGTTTACAATCTGCTTGACATTCTTTGAGTTTATTTTAGCCATCTTTGCTTTGTTTGGTTTTGAAGGATTAGTCTCTTTCTTTGAGTGTCTTTCAATTACAAAGCCTGGGTTTTCTTTAGAATTGTTTAGGGAAAGATCATATTTCTTCTGAATAGTTCACTTTAAAAGAAAACTTTTAGTTTGGGTTTCTTTGTTTTAAGAAAATTCATTATTGCTTTCAGTGAAATTTTTGAAACAAAAAGATTTAATTTCTTGCTTTATATTAGATTGGGGGCATCCTTGCATTTGAAGTAGCGAAATTGCATGATTCTTGGCATTTTTTTTGGTCTTATATTCTAAAAAAAAAAATCCCCTCATGGCAAGGGGGGCCATGAATCGTGTATTGGTGTACAGTCTATTTTGCTCATTTCTTAAAGACATTGATATTGATGAGTTTTTTAAAATGTTGGGACATTGTGCATCCCGGAATGATAAATGTTTTCTCCTTCTCGTAGCATAGCTCTCATCGAAATGAAAAGATTGCATCTTCATCTCTTTGCATAACTTTCGAGTCAGTCAAAACACCATATTGTCCATGCCATTTTCCTTTTGAGTAACACCGGCCTTAAAAATAAAGCGCTTATAAAAATTGATTAGACATTTTTATATTTTCTGGTAGCAAACCTACATTAGATTAGTTGTAAGGCTTTGGAATAGGTGTGAAAGATAACTTTCCAAAGCTGTAAACAAACATAGTATCTTGTGATAGGGAGAGTTAAATCCACTTACTTTATTTTGTCCTGGGAAGCCCTTCTCACTCAAGGGTCAATCACGAGGTCGCATTAAGACTGGCAGAGTTATTCACCTTGCTTTGTTGGTCTTGGTGTAGAGCTTGCGCGTATTATGGGGGTCACTTGAAGGTATACCCACAATTATGAGTGATTTCGGGCTAGATACCATGCCTTTGCGCGTGGATCGGACTATCGACTATTTTCCCAGGCATCACTGTAGTAAGTGGTAACCTTAGTGGCCTATCTCTCTAGGTTATTTACACAAGGTTACTGTGGAGGGGCAAGTCTCCATGGTACCTGGAATCGACGTTGACCAAACTCACTCGAGCTTCTTGGAGGGTATACCCACGATTATGTGTGGGAGCTTGCACCAAGGAGTAAGTCCGTTAAGTAGGTCGTCAACGTAAATTTTCCACCCACTCTATCTTAGCCCCTTCTTACTTTGTTCCTGCAACATTGGATTTCACCACCAACTAGTGTGCTCATTGTGAGAAGGTTTTGTTTGCTTGTTTGCTTACTATATTTTTAACGTGTGTTGTTTGTTTTCCCTAGTGGAATCTAGATTGGATCTTTATTTTTATGGCGTCAGTTCCCGGAATGACCAATGAAGGAACTCCTTTTCCAGGGGAACCTTTTGTTTTTCCTTCTTCCGGAAACATTGGTCCTCCTCATATTGCTACTTTGAGCCTTCCAGGGCTCACAATTGGATTATCGGTATGGTTGTTTTCCACTCAGGTAATCCTGAATGCAGTTAGTGCTTCAGTCACAAGCACTTCCCCCTAAGAGAATCAACCTCATGTTGATCCTTCAACTTCTTCACTAGTAAGGTCTTCTTCGCCTTCTTTGCTTGCAAGGTCACCTTCCATTTCATATTCTTCATCGAGTGAAAGTTTGGAAGCTAGTAACCCGGTGAATAAGAAGAAGAAGAAAAGAAAGATTAAGAAGAAGAAAGATAAACAAGGATCAAAACCTCCAACCGCTATCAAACATGTTGGAAAACAACCAGTTATTGTTAATCGTGCTGGGAGTGTTGATGATGTCAATATCACCCAAACAACTTGTAATCCCAAGTACACTTGCAAGCTTTGTAAGGGTAGCCATCTTCTTAAAGATTGCCCTCGTCTATCCAAGGTTATAGAAATATGGTCTACACACCCTGACCAACACATGTCATCAATCTCTGAACAACATGTTGATGACCTCCCGTCAACTAGTCATGATACCGTTGGGAAGAAGAAAAGTAGAGTCAAGTTCCCATGTATGTAATGCAAAGGCAGTCATCTAACTCACCTTTGCCCTCGTATGGACAAAGCCTCGAAATTACTAGAAGACGTGACTGTTTCACAACCTCAACTTCCAGTTGCTTATCGTAAGTTTTCTCTCAACCCCCCTGTAGTTGATGGAATGATCACTCTGGACCCGTCATAAGTCAATCTGATTGATCATGTCATCAATCTAGTCACGTCCTTAATTGAACCAGTTGACAAAGTGGTTGATCCGATACCATCCTCGGTCAATCTCGCTCTCCCATCAGAGAGTGAAACTAAAGCAGTCGATCTGATCCCATCCTCGGTCAATCCCACTCTCTCATTAGAGAGTGTCACCCAAGTGGTCGATCTGTTAACACCTGTCGACCCCATTCTCCACTCGAAGAATGAAACACAAGTGGTCAATATGATCCCATCATCGGTCGATCCTACTCTCCCGCTAGAGAGTAAACCCGATGTTGCCCATGTTTTTCTCGTTGATACAGAATCTACCATGCGGTTGCTATTCCTCCTTCTCCCATAGAAACCCCTCCAAGTAATGAAGCCATCCATTTTGATCGGGGTGTGCTAATTGGACCTCCTCTTCCCTCTCACATTCATTTCCAGATTATAGTACAGGTTTGTGGTCGAGACGTTCCTCAGACACTAATAGATGAAGCTATGTCCGTTAGTATTTTGTCCTCTTTTGCTTGGCAAGCTTTGGGTTTTCCTCAGCTTGTGTTGGTTACGCAGAATCTGTTATCTTTTAACAGAAGAACTAGTCAACCTTTAGGGACCCTTCCTCAGTTTTTTGTAACTTTGGGAGGGAAAACTATCTTTATTGACGTCATGGTAGTCCAAGACCCCTTGGATTTCGCTTTACTCCTTGGGCGCGATTATGTCTATGCCATGAAAGCTATTGTGTCTACTCTTGTTTATGTGATATCTTTCCCTCATGATGGATGAGCTGTGACTGTTGATCAACTTTCATTCATTGATCCCAACTGGATTGCCTCTGTAAATGGTTCTTATATGCAGACGGTATCGCCCCCGCCACAGGTCAATTATGTGGCGTTGTCGCCCATGGTTTCAAATTCTGATGACTTAAATCCAGTAGTTGACATGGTGGTATCTTCGATAGGGTTGTTAGAGACTGATCTCTTTACTCTTGGCGCGACCCTCGACATGGTGTCCTTCCAGAGTGTGCTTCTTCCTTATAGTGAAGACCTGTTAGAATCCATGACCGAGTTTTGTCCCTTGACATGGTGTCATTCCGGAGCATTGTCCACTTGGAATCCATGATCAAGAAGAGAGACTACGATGATAGTTTTTGCGTCTCTGAGGCAACCTCATTTAAAAAATGAAACAGAGGTCTTTGAGCATGGTTTTCTAATTTCAAGCTCGTTAACAAATGAAACCACTTACAAGGATAGTTTTGTGTCTCTATGGCGACCTCATTAAAAAAATGAAACGGAGGTTACGAGCATAGTTCCCGTTTATGTGTCAAGCTCATTAAAAATGAAACATTGGTCTTGGGATTATACCTAGAGTCACGAGCATAGTTCTTCTCATGTGTCAAGCTCATTAAAAAATGAAACAACTTCCCCCTCTCTGTTTGGGTCAAGTCCTACGTATAGTATTTGAAGCTTCATTTCATTCTCCTTCGCAGTTGGATGAAATGAAGCTTGGGGGGGGATTCTTTTAGTCTTTGTTCTTTTCATGCTGAATTTAGAGCCGCTAGTTTCTTAAGTTGGGAGCTAAGTACCAACCATCCCTATGTTATGCGTTGGGAAGTCCAAGCAAAGTTTTCTATGGTTCAAGCTTGTGTAAAAATGAAACCACTTACCTCAAGCATAGTTTCCTCTGGTTCAATCTTGTGTAAAAATGAAACCAGGTCCAAGCATAGTTTCATTTTGTTTTAAGGCTTGCGCAAAAATGAAAACAATCTCGAGCTTAGTCTTTGTTCTTTCTCATGCTCGTAAATACATGAGAATAAGTTACCGAGCTTAGTCTTTGTTCTTTCTCATGCTCGTAAATACATGAGAATAAGTTACTGAGCTTAGTCTTTGTTCTTTCTCATTCTCGTAAATCAATGAGAATGTAACCGAGTATACTTTTATCACTTTTTCGGACTCGTAAAGGTTACACAAAAAAGGAACCCACTAAAGTTCCCTTTAAGCTCTTTTTAGACTCTCTAAACATGAAAAGATTGTTGAGTGATCTTGTTCTTTTCACACTCGTTAAAGTATTTAAAGAAAACGTCTATTGAGTGATAGTTTATCTCTTTTTCGGTCTCATCGGACTACTTTACGAAAAAGGAACTGAGATTGTTCTCTTTAAGTGTTTTTTAGACTCTATAAACATGAAAAACCCATGAGTTTTCTTTCTTTGGACTCATAAAACAAACATTGAAAGACCCATGTGGGACCGAACCACTCCTTCCTAGGGTTCGTTAAACATACTCCGAGGGACTCGTCTAAAGGATGAGATTACATTAACAAGCATATGTTATCCTCCTCAAGCTTGTGTAAAACTAAAGAGGTACTCGCCAGAAATGGTGGGGGGGAAATTGGGAAAGAACTGTGTCTAAACCTATATTCTATGGAAGAGTCACTTTTGAACATGACACCCTTTCACTCACTTTGTGTCTAGGTTGGAAAATCCACCTGTCTCTTGATCATATTCCTTATAAGATTACAAATTGGTCTATGATCCCTGTTGTTGAGTCAATGTTTCCAAGACAGTTGTCGTGTCGTCAATATGTTCAAAAAATAAGTTCAACCCAGAAATCCTTCTATTGCATCATCTATTTCTGTAGTCCTTAAGCCTTCTATTGCGTCGTCCATCCCATAATCAGTCCTGAATCACTTGTTACTCCGATCTACATCAAATCTTGTTACTTGTTTCGTGTCATTGATGGGGGATACATTAAGGCCCTCCTATGACGAATATTTTCCTGTCGACTTCAACTCATTATCCAGGAATTAGACTTAGAAACCAATTGGTACCTTGGAACTTGCATGCCTCAATGGCAGGTTTCCTCGCTTTCGACAGTGGGTTTTCATTATTGACCCCTGATCGGGAGATTCCGTCAAGTGTTTGACTTCAGCTCATTTATTTGCATTCGTTGGATTGTACTAAGGTACCTTGGGAGTCATTAACATTAATGGTGATTTCCCTCTCACTTGTTAACGATATACATTAATGATCGGTAATCAAGTGGTTTCTACCATGTTCGACTTTAGCACATGTATTCACATGGTTAGATTCGTACTATAGAGTGGTGGAGGTGAAGACCCTGGATCTTTTCTGACAGATCCAGGTTGTGTTGGAGTATATTAAGTGTACTGTTACATAGATCCACATTGTATCTTTGGTGGCTATGTTCAAATATGAGTCTTTAACACATAGATCCACAGTGTATTTTTGGTGGCTATGTTCAGATTTGAGTCATATTGGCATGGATCCACAGTGTATGTTTGGTGGCCATGACCTGTCTTACTTGATATGGATCTTCGCATGTCAGCATTTATGTTCTGAGTCGTTTGATTTATGAGTATGGGAATGCCTACCTTAGTGATAATATATTATTGTACTGTATTTCCTTGTTTGTTGGAAGGTTTCCGACTGACTGTTCCTTGTTCCCTACACACACTCGACAAAGTATTTCAGTTATCACTTTGTTCTAACTTCATACTTTGGGGGGCTCTTTGTCACTCTTCGATAGGGTTGTTAGAGACTGATCTCTTTACTCCTGTCGTGACCCTCAACATGGTGTCCTTACATAGTGTGTTTCTTCCTTCCAGTGAAGACCTCTTAGAAGCCATGACCGAGTTTTGTCCCTTGACATGGTGTCATTCCAGAGCATTGTCCTCTTGGAATCCATGATCAAGAAGAGAGACTCCGAGGATAGTTTTTGCGTCTCTGAGGCAACCTCGTTTAAAAAATGAAACAGAGGTCTTTTAACATGGTTTTCTAATTTCAAGCTCGTTAACTAATGAAACCACTTACGAGGATAGTTTTGCGTCTATGTGGTGACCTCATTAAAAAAATGAAACAGAGGTTACGATCATAGTTCCCGTTTCTGTCTCAAGCTCGTTAAAAATGAAACAATGGTCTTGGGATTATACCTGGAGTCACGAGCATAGTTCTTCTCATGTGTCAAGCTCGTTAAAAAATGAAACAACTTCCCCCTCTCCATTTGGGTCAAGTCCTACATATAGTATTTGAAGCTTCATTTCATTGTCCTTCGCAGTTGGATGAAACAAAGCTTGGGGGGAAATGCTTTCAGTATTTGTTCTTTTCATGCTGAATTTAGAGTTGCTAGTTTCTTAAGCTGGGGGCTAAGTACCAACCATCCATGTGTTATGCATTGGGAAGTCCAAGCATAGTTTTCTATGGTTCAAGCTTGTGTAAAAATGAAACCACTTACCTCAAGCACAGTTTCCTCTGGTTCAAGCTTGTGTAAAAATGAAACCAGGTCCAAGGATAGTTTCATTTTGTTTTAAAGCTTGCGTAAAAATGAAAACAATCCTGAGCTTAGTCTTTGTTCTTTCTCATGCTCGTAAATACATGAGAATAAGTTACCGAGCTTAGTCTTTGTTCTTTCTTATGCTCGTAAATACATGAGAATAAGTTATCGAGCTTAGTCTTTGTTCTTTCTCGTGCTCGTAAATCAATGAGAATGTAACCGAGTATACTTTTATTACCTTTTCGGCCTCGTAAAGGTTATACGAAAAAGGAACCCACTAGAGTTCCCTTTAAGCTCTTTTTAGACTCTCTATACATGAAAAGATTGTCGAGCGCTTGTTCTTTTCACGCTCGTTAAAGTATTTGAAGAAATCGTTTGTTGAGTGATAGTTTATCTCTTTTTCGGTCTCATCAGACTAATTTACGAAAAAGGAACTGAGAGAGTTCTCTTTAAGTGTTTTTTAGACTCTGTAAACATGAAAAACCCACGAGTTTTCTTTCTTTGGACTCATAAAACAAACATTGAAAGGCCCATGTAGGACTGAACCACTCCTTCCTAGGGTTCATTAAACATACTCCGAGGGACTCATCTTAAGGATGAGATTACATTAACAAGCATATGTTATCCTCCTCAAGCTTGTGTAAAAATAAAGAGGTACTCGTCAGAAATGGTGGGGTAAAAATTAGGAAAGAAATGTGTCTAAACCTATATTCCATGGAAGAGTCACTTTTGAACATGAAACCCTTTCACTCACTTTGTGTCTAGGTTGGAAAATTCGCCTGTCTCTTGATCATACTCCTTATAAGATTACAAATCGGTCTATGATCCCTCTTGTTGAGTCAGTGTTTCCAAGACAGTTGTCATGTCGTCAATATGTTCAAAAAATAAGTTCAACCCAGAAATCCTTTTATTGCGTCGCCCATTTCTGTAGTCCTTAAGCCTTCTATTGCGTCGGCCATCCCTGAGTCAGTCTTGAATCACTTGTTACTCTGATCTACATCAAATCTTGTTACTTGTTTTGTGCCATTGATGGGGGATACATTAAGGCCCTCCTATGACGAATCTTTTCATGTCGACTTCAAATCATTATCCAGGAATTAGACTTAGAAACCAATTGGTACCTTGGAACTTGCATGCCTCAATGGCAGTTTTCCTCGCTTTCGACAGTGGGTTTTCATTATTGACCCCTGATCAGCGGATTCCACCGAGTGTTCAACTTTAGCTCATTTATTCGCATTCGTTGGATTGTACTAAGGTACCTTGGGAGTCATTAACATTAATGGTGATTTCCCTCTCACTTGTTAACGATATACATTAATGACCGGTAATCAAGTGGTTTCTACCATGTTCGACTTCAGCACATGTATTCACATGGTTACATTTATACTATAGAGTGGTGGAGGTGAAGACCCTGGATCTTTTCTGACAGATCCAGGTTGCGTTGGAGTATATTCAGTGTACTGTTACATAGATCCACATTATATGTCTGGTGGCTATGTTCAAATTTGAGTCTTTAACACATAGATTCACAGTGTATTTTTGGTGGCTATGTTTAGATTTGAGTCATATTGGCATGGATCCACAGTGTATGTTTGGTGGCCATGACCTGTCTTACTTGACATGGATCTTCGCATGTTGGCATTTATGTTATGAGTCATTTGTATTCTGAGTATGTGAATGCCTACCTCAGTGATGATATATTATTGTATTGTATTTCCTTGTTTGTTGGTAGGTTTCTGACCGATTGTTCCTTGTTCCCTACACACACTTGACAAAGTATTCCAACCATCACTCTATTCTAACTTCATACTTTGGGGGGCTCTCTGTCACTCTTCGACAGGGTTGTTAGAGACTGATCTCTTTACTCCTATCGCGACCCTCGACATGGTGTCCTTCCAGAGTGTGTTTCTTCCTTCCAGTGAAGACCTCTTAGAAGCCATGACCGAGTTTTGTCCCTTGACATGGTGTCATTCCGGAGCATTGTCCTCTTGGAATCCATGATCAAGAAAAGAGACTCTAAGGATAGTTTTTGTGTCTCTGAGGAAACCTCATTTAAAAAATGAAACAAAGGTCTTTGAGCATGATTTTCTAATTTCAAGCTCGTTAACAAATGAAACCACTTATGAGGATATTTTTGCGTCTCTATGGCAACCTCATTAAAAAAATGAAACAAAGGTTATGAGCATAGTTCCTGTTTCTGTGTCAAGCTCGTTAAAAATGAAACAATGGTCTTGGGATTATACCTAGAGTCAAGAGCATAGTTCTTCTCATGTGTCAAGCTCGTTAAAAAATGAAACAACTTCCCCCTCTCCGTTTGGGTCAAGTCCTACGTATAGTATTTGAAGCTTCATTTCATTCTCCTTCGTAGTTGGATGAAACGAAGCTTGGGGGGAAATGCTTTTAGTCTTTGTTCTTTTCATGCTGAATTTAAAGCCGCTATTTTCTTAAGTTGGGGGCTAAGTACCAACCATCCCTGTGCTATGTGTTGGGAAGTCCAAGCATACTTTTCTATGATTCAAGCTTGTATAAAAATGAAACCACTTACATCAAGCATAGTTTCCTTTGGTTCAAGCTTGTGTAAAAGTGAAACCAAGTCCAAGCATAGTTTCGTTTTGTTTTAAAGCTTATGTAAAAATGAAAACAATCTCGAGCTTAGTCTTTGTTCTTTCTCATGCTCGTAAATACACGAGAATAAGTTATCGATCTTAGTCTTTGTTCTTTCTCGTGCTCGTAAATACATGAGAATAAGTTATTGAGCGTAGTCTTTGTTCTTTCTCGTGCTCGTAAATCAATGAGAATGTAACTGAGTATACTTTTATCACTTTTTCGCACTCGTAAAGGTTATACAAAAAAGGAACCCAGTGGAGTTCCCTTTAAGCTCTTTTTAAACTCTATAAACATGAAAAGATTGCCAAGCGATATTGTTCTTTTCACGCTCGTTAAAGTATTTGAAGAAAACGTTTGTTGAGTGATAGTTTATCTCTTTTTTGATCTCATCAGAATACTTTACGAAAAAGGAACTAAGAGAGTTCTATTTAAGTGTTTTTTAGACTCTATAAACATGAAAAACCCATGATTTTTCTTTCTTTGGACTCATAAAACAAACATTGAAAGGCCCATGTGGGACCGAACCACTCCTTCCTAGGGTTCGTTAAACATACTCCGAGGGACTCGTCTGAAGGATGAGATTACATTAACAAGCATATGTTATCCTCCTCGAGCTTGTGTAAAAATAAAGAGGTACTCGCCAGAAATGGTGGGGGGGAAATTGGGAAAGAAATGTGTCTAAACCTGTATTCCACTGAAAAGTCACTTTTGAACATGACACCCTTTTACTCGCTTTGTATCTAGGTTGGAAAATCTGCCTGTCTCTAGATCATACTCCTTATAAGATTACAAATTGGTCTATGATCCCTATTGTTGAGTCAGTGTTTCCAAGACAATTGTCGTGTCGACAATATGTTCAAAAAATAAGTTCAACCCAGAAATCCTTCTATTGCATCGGCCATTTCTGTAGTCCTTAAGCCTTCTATTGCATCGGCCAACCCCGAGTCTGGAAATTTTTTCACCATTATTTGAGACCTATTCCATTGGATTCATCTCTCCACCCTTATCGCATTCATCCATATCATTTTTCAGCAAAATTTTTGACCCCGCCCGCCCCTTTTCAGTTCACCCATCCTCATGGCCCATACCCGTAGCCAAGATCTGGAAACTCGCTTCAACACCTTGCAATCTGGTTTCCTTGAAACCCAAAAAGAAGTGAAACAACTCAGTGCTAATGTTGCCTCCATCAATTCATCCATCAATACAGCCATGCAGTTCTCAATGGAGGAAGTCAAACAAGAACTGACCATCCAGCTTGAATCTGTCTTTGCATCCCTCTGCACCAAACTGAAGATCCCTATAGATGACCATTTCTCTGAATCACCTCTAAAGACCGAAGGAAAACATTCCTCCCATTCCCGTACCTTTCAGAACCATCACTTTCAACGTGACATATGCCTTTCACGGGTGGATGTGACCAAATTTGATGGCTTGGACCCCACTGGTTGGGTAACCCAAATGGAACATTATTTCTCTTTATACGGCATCATAGATGACTTGGCCAAACTCCGGTATGGTGTTCTCCATCTAGATCAAGAACATTGGCAATGGTGGCAATGGTGGCAATGGAGAAAAACTTCTCGTCAAGGGTATATTGCTTGGACCCAATTTGTGACTGAGCTTTATGAACGCTTTGACACGGACACCAACCATTTGGGTTGTTTGACAAAGTTGAAACAATCCAGCATAATAGAAGACTTCATAGTTGCCTTTGAGCGCCTGGCTTTTCGAACAGAGGGCATGACTGGTGCTTTCTTTCGAGAGTGTTTTCAGTGGCCTCAAGGAGGAGATTCGGGCCCATGTCCTCATGGCTCAACCCTTGACTTGGGTGGAGGCTACTAAAAGAGATAAAGAAGCACAACAGGTGGTATCATCTCAAAACCGAAAACCCTCCTTTATCCCTCGCCCTAAACCCGTCACTCCCACTACTCCCTCCGCCCCATTAAAAATCCAAAAATTGACCAAGGCTAAAATGGTTGAACGCCAACTCAAAGGCCTTTGTTATAATTGTGATGACAAATATTTCCCGAGACACAAGTGTAAGGAACAAAAGCTTTGTATGGCCATCTCTGAGGATATTTCGGAAGAGGATGTTGAAACTCCCCTTGTGTTTGAGTCACTTGAAATCACTGACATAACCCCTTCCTCAGACCCTCCCGAAGTAGAACCCGTCATTTCCCTCAATGCTCTCAATGGCTTTTCCGCTCCCCAAACCCTCAAGTTAATCGGTTACATCAAGCATCGAAAGGTCATCATTATGGTTGATAGTGGAAGCACCCATAATTTTATTCATCGCCGCATTTCCCAAGAAACTCATTGCTACATCCATGCTGTCAACAATTTCCAAATCATGATTGCCAATGGTGGTTCCATGAAATGTGGAGGGTGTTGTGAAAATGTGCGTCTCCAAATCGGTGACTATCACCTAAAATCCCATATGTTTGCTATCGACATGGGTGGTTGTGACATTATGTTGGGTGCAGACTGGCTAAGAACTTTGGGTCCCATTCTCATGGATTTTAAGGCATTAACCATGCAATTCGACCAAGAAGGCCACCAATATAAATTCCAAGGCATCACTACTAGTTCACCTGAGGTCATTAGTTCCCATCGCATGGAAAAGCTGCTAAAAAAAGGTCATTTTGGTGTCATTTCCCAACTCCACGCCATACAAGCAACAGAGACACCCCCGGTACCACATGACCTCCAAGCTCTCCTTTCTAAACATCAAATAGTATTTTCCACTCCCCAAGGACTCCCTCCTTCCCACGGTGTTCATGATCATTCCATTCCCCTTGTACCCGGAAGCCTTCCTCCCAATATCCGTCCATATCGCCACCCCTTTTCACAAAAAAATGAAATTGAGAAAATGGTCCA
>ML822488.1:26258-45672 GCA_009831015.1 Picea engelmannii | reverse complement strand
CTACCTTTTTCCCTTCTTTTATATCATTTTCTTGTTTGTTATTGATCTATTTCCTTTCTCCCCTCTTCATTGACAAATTCGCAAAAGTCTGAGTATTATGGGTGAGTTTTTTCTGAGTTTTTTGGCTTTGTTTTGAGTTTCTCGGAAGGGTAGCGCTCCCCTGTAGTGCATCACAGAGCGTTGATCTATAATTAGATCTCCTCTACAGTGTATTACAGAGCGCTATAGCGCTCTGTGCCCTTGAGTTAGGGAGCGTTGATCTCTTGTTTTGGTGTTTTCTACCCTTTTTTGTTTAGTTTTTTCAGTTTCTCTTGCAGAGAACTTTTCCCAGAGTTTGTACATTGGTTTATGGATTTTTTTGGGTTGAAGATTTTATACTTATCACTCTTTATTTTCTTGATTTGAGCTTGCACCTTTTCAAATTGTGAGATTTCTATTTCTTGTTGCTTGTTTTGTCAAGACAGTTTGAGTGTTTTCTCTTTCTCCTTATGAGTTTTTGGATTCTTCTCTGAACTTTCTTGTATTCCTTGAATGTTTGTTGATTGTCGAATCCTTGAATGAGTTCTTGTTTGAACAAGTTATCTCCTACTTGTTTTCTTTCAATTCTCATTGCTTTGAGTGCATCCTTTGTTTGAAGCCCTTTTTGCTTCATGTCTTTTGCATCTGCATTTGACTCTTTCTTTTGATTGAAAGTAAAGGAGTGTTAAAGGATTTGCATTTGTAGTCTTTATGTATTAGAATCAAACAAAGAAAGATAGTTGCATTCTTTTTTGGGGTAGTGTAGATAATTAGGTTGCATTTAGCAAATTGCATTTGGGAATTGGGTGTTTTTTGTTGAAGAAAATTGAACCTCTTCTCCATCCCGTATGTAGGCTTCATTGAAGAAAAATATTTCCATCTCATCTTTTGCATTCTTTTGGAGTCAAGTCTTAACATCATTAGTTTAACTTTCACACCATTGAGTAAACAACACCCCTAAAATGAAGCGCTTATAAAATTGATCAAACATTTTTATATTTTCTGGTAGCGAACCTACATTAGCAAGTGTAGGTATTTTGAATAGTTTATGAGGATAACTTTCCAAAGACATCAGACAAACATAGAATCTTTTGCTAGGGAGAGGTAAATCCAATTGTTCATATAAGCATAGTTGGGATCCCCTTCTCACACAGGGGTTACGCACGAGGTCGCCTTCGGTAGAGCAATGGAGATTATCCCTCCGTGGCTTAACCATTTGTAGTTGTCAGATTGTGTATTGGGGGTTCTTCTTTAGGTCCAAATGTCTCCATTTGGTCTCGGTGCTTCATGAATTTTGAATCCATTCAGGGTCCTCTAGAGTTCTACTGGTCCACTTGTCCTCAGTTCTCTTGAAGGATTTCAGACTTGTTATCCTGCCCATATGTTCAGACTTGACTGTCAGTTGTACCCGCCCAGAGGCTAACTGTGAATTGGTGAGACCTTAGTAACCATAATATTTAGGGTCCTTACATGAGGTGACGGTGAAGGGAAGTCTTCGTTGTACCTGGAACAGACGTTGGTCAAACTCATTCGGGCTCCTTGGAGGGTAAATCCGTGTTTATTGTGTGGAAGCTTGCAACAAGGCGTAAGTCCGTTAAGCAAGTCACCAACGTAACTGATCCACCCTCTCTATCCTAGCCCCTTCCTATAATGATCTTGCGATGTTGGATTTCATCTCCAACTAGTGGTTTCATTGTGGGAAGATTTGTTTGATTGTTTGTTTCTCATATTTGTAGCGTGTGTTGTTTTTTTTCCTTCGGGGACCTTAGGTCGATTCAGTGTTAATGGCGTCAACTCCTGGGAGTACCAACGAAGGAACCCCTTTTCCCAGGGAATCTTTCACCTTTCCTTCTTTCGGAAACGTTGGTCCTCTGTGTATTGCCACACTGAGTCTTCCAGGACTCATGATCGAATTACCGGTTTGGTTGCTCCCCACTCCAGTGATCTCGAAACTTCCCAGTGCTTCGAATGCACCTAATACTTCAGATGTAAGCACACCACCCACACATCAACCTCATGTCGACCTTTCTCCTTCTTCACCTGTTAGGTCTCCTTCCCTTTCTCCTTCTTCGCCTACTGAAATCTCTAAAGCGAGTATCCAGGTTTATAAGAAGAACAAGAAATGGAAAGAGAAGAAGAAGAAGAACTAGAAAGGGACCAATCTTCCAACCACATCAGATCATGTTGGATCCAAGAAACTAACTACGGTTAATCATACTGGGAGTGTTAATAAAGTCAACAAGATTAAAACGAAGAATCCTAAACCCAAATTCCCTTGCAGTCTTTGCAAGGGTGATCAATTTCTGAGGGATTCCCCTGGTCTCCCCAAGGTCTTAGAAATGTGGTATTCCATGTCATCAGCCTCTACGGGACATGCTTGTGACACCCTGTCATCTAGTGAGATTACGGTTGGTAAGGAGAAGAGAACTGTCAAATTTCCTTGCTTGTTATGTAAAGGTGATAATTACTCTCAACTTTTCCCTCGTATGGATGAGAATTGTTATCTTATGGAAAAGATTCAACTTCCAACTAGTTATCGTAAGAATTCTCCAAAACCGTCATTGGTTGATGGACCGATCAATCTAGTTCCACCCCAAGTTAGTCTGGTTGATCAGGTGGTCAATCTAGTTTCATCCTCAGTTGAACCACAAACCCAAGTGACCGATCCAGTTCCATCATTGATCAACCCCACTCTTCATCTGAAAAGTGAAACCCAAGTGACTAATCCAGTTTCGTCATCAGTCAGTCCCACTCTTCATCTGAGGAGTGCTAAAGTGGTCGATATGGTTCCGCCATCGGTCGATCCCACTCTTCATATGAAGAGTACCAAAGTGGTTGATTCAATTCTGTCATCGATCGATCCCACTCCTCCCTTGAGGAGTGCCAAAGTTGTCGATATGGTTCCACCACCGGTCGATCCCAGTCCTCCTCTGAAGAGTCTAAAGTGGTCGATCCAGTTACACCTTCAGTCGATCCAACTCCTCCCTTGAAGAGTGCAACCAAAGTGGTCGACCAGATTCCACCACCCATTGATCCCACTCCTCATTCAAAGAGTGAGGATGTCGCTCAGGTCTACCTCATTAATACTGATTCACCCGGACAAGGGGCACTCCGCCCATCCCGATGGTACCCCCTTCAAGCAATCAAATGATTTCTATTGATTGGAATCATTCGACATAACCATGTCTTCCTTCTTACGTGCCTTTCCAAATCACCGTGCAGGTTTGTGATAGGAATATTCCTAACACTATAATAGACGAAGGTGATTTTATTTGCATCTTATCCATGAATGCGTGGCAAGCTTTTGGTTCACCACAACTTGAGCCTATGACTCAGAATCTGTTGACCTTTGACAGAAGAGTTAGTCAACCTTTAGGGATCCTTCCTTAGTTTCTGGTTACTTTGGGAGGAAAAACAATCTACGTCAATGTGATGGTAGTTCACAATCCCTTGGACTTTAACCTACTCCTTGGGAAAGATTATGTCTACGTTATGAGAGCTTTTTCTGTCCACTCTCTTTCGAGTGATGTGTTTCCCTCACCACAGGTCAATTATGCAATGACCTACCCCATGCGTTCAACCCCACTCGAGAGGGAATCTCTCCCTTCTCCTAACTTAGATTTGGTAGTTGACATGGTCATCTCTTCGATAGGGCTATTAGAGCCAAATCTCCCTACCCTTATCAAGGTTGTCGACATGTATTCCTTTCAGAGTGTTTTTCTTCCATCTAGCAAAGATATCTTGGAAGTTGTTTGGGTCCTATAATTATAGGCGACTCGATTCTTCGACTGTTGATTTGGCGTTTCTCCCGTGATGACGAAGTATGGCTCGGTTGATCCCGTTTCCTCACTCCATTCTTTTCACTCGATCCCCCATCACCCTGCTGTATCCTTCATACACGTTGCGCCCTCACTCCCTTGTCTTGTGGCCCCATTGACTACTTTTCCCGCCACCCATCCATGAATAAACAAGACTTAGGATGAAAAAAATAACCATAAAGGTAGTTAGATTAACTAATAATGTTAGTATAGGTTAAACTAGCTAATAAATAACTAGTTATTAATTAATTAATTAATAATTAAGTTAAAACCTAAGTTAGTAACTAAGTTAGTTTTTGGATTAAATGAAAATATTAAAAACAATTTAGAACAAACAAAAAATAAATAAAACAAAAATAACAAAAAGTAATATAAGAATTATAATAAAAGAAAATACAAAAACATTATAAAACATATATATATTAAAACATTAAAATATACAATAAACAAACATAAAATAAAACATGAGAATACAAAACATATAATAAAAATAAAACAAAATAAAACAAATTTAAAACATAAAAACATAAAAACATAACGTAAGCATATAACTTAAAAAACATAAATAAAAACTATTAAAAAACAATTAAAAACAAACACTAATAAACGAACTATCCTAAGTCTACCTATCCTACCCCCTACCTCATACGTAACACTCCACTTACCCCACTCACCCTCCTACCATACGTCACACTCCACTCACCCCTTCACACTCCCACCCACACCTACCTCCACTACCTCCATGCACCTTCATACACCCCGTACCATCCATCCATATCAAACAATAAAATCAACGCACCATAATTTTTCCGGACCCCCCCTCACCTTCCGAAGTTTAACGAGAGGGGGGGGTCCGGAATTTGAAATAATACTCGTGCACATCTGAACGGCCCAGGGACGGCCACTTAAATCAATGGTCCAGATTGGATTCCGGACCCCCCCCCCCGTCCATTCTACCTTTAACGAGGGGGGGTCCGGAATACCGCCCTCCCGTAAAAAAAACCACTTTTCTCAAAAAATTGTCATTTTTGCCTGTTTTACTACGTCTTCTTCCGAAGGAGATTCTGAGAAAACGGAGACGGATTTTAAAAATATGAGAGAGATTTTTTCTCAGCACGGGCTGAATAACAAAAACCTCTCTCAGTTTTTTCAGCAGAGTTACGAGAAGGGAGAATCGAAGACATCTTCGAGGCCTATTTTTCCAGATTTTCAATTTTCCGTTTTAGTCCCGATCTTGCAGGAGCTGTTACGGCCAGCTGGGGATGAATTTGGCGAAACCGAAGGAGGTTTTTGTCCAGAACATGCCCATATAGAATAACCTCTTTCATTTTTCACCCAAGTGTCATCATTGAAGAGAAAATCACGTCTGCTCGGACCCCTTGTTTCGCAGAAAACCGGTCCGTCTTTCATGGCAGAAAGCTCCAAATTTTGTGGGAGTGGTGGCTATTTTTGGCCGAGGCAGTTAAACCGACTTCTGAAACTTATTGGGATGATCTATCCTATTTATTCAGATGATTTTAATGTAAAAGGGTTCGACCTGTGAGGTTCCTGGCGGCACTATGGGCTGTGTTTAGCAGAGAATTTTTCCTGTAACTTCAAATGATCTATCAGAAATGAGCATGTTGTTCGCAGGATTCTTGTGTGTATTCATTGGTGATGTTTATCCTCTAAGTTGAACATTTTTCTTGCTTTGTGATCATATTGTTTTCTGGAACTAATCTTTAAGAGTAACGTAATGTTATAGGATTTATCTTTGATACCCTGTTTCCGACTCTAAAGATTTTAATGTTTATCTTCTGATGTTTTCGATTAGGAAATTCTTAACTGCTTCTTAGTTGAATCTATCTCTCTCATATTTTCTTATGTCCATCATTTAAGCTACTAAAAGATCCAGTGAGTATATTATCTCGCCCTGTGGAAGTTTTCTTTCCTCGTTTCTGGTTGTATTTCGTATTTATTCAAATACAGACCCCATTTGCCCAATGGCCCTCCTTGTTGTTCCAAAATAACCATTTAAAAACCCCAACCCATGTTCTTCATAACTAGCCTAATACCTCTTCAAACAAAGCTATATCAGATAGAGAGATCCCTCTATGAGTCTTGGAGGGCTAGATCCAAGACTCGAAGTGGTTTTGATGTTGCCTCTGTGACTGCCTCACAGCCTTGGGCAAATTACAGAGTGCTAACAGAAGCCATGATTGACGTTTTTCCCTTGACATGTATTCCTTCTAGAGCATTGTCCTCTTGGAAGCCATGATCAAGTGGAGCACGAGCATAGTTTTTCTTCTCTATGGAAAGCTCGTTAAAAAAATGAAACAATTGTTTTGAGCATAGTTTTTTCTTCTCTGTGGCAAGCTCGTTAAAAAATGAAACAAAATCTACGAGCATAGTTTTTCTTCTAGGTGGCAAGCCCGTTAAAAAATGAAACATAAATCTGGGGATTGAACCTGGAGCCCTGAGCATAGCTCTTTTCCTGTGTCAAGATCGTTAAAAAACAAAACAGTCACCTCTCCCGTCAAGTCGAGTCTTTCGCTAGATCTCATAGATATCGAGTCGAGTCTTTAGCTAGATCTCGTAGATGTCGAGTCGAGTCTTTCATTAAGTCTCATATTTGAACCTTCCTTTCATTTGCCCTTATCATTTTTCTCCATCTAGTACAAAAATTGGTGACAACCTCAAAGTCGAAGAATGAAAAGAAGCTTAGGGGGGCATATCTCCAGCCTTTGATTATCATTCTAGAGTTAAGTTGCTAGCTTTTCAAGTTGGGGGCAGAGTACCAACCATCCATGGGTATACCTACCTTTGGAAATTATGTTGGGAATTTACAAGCATAAGTTTAATTTTGTTTCAAGCTTGTGTAAAAATGAAACCAATACCAAGCTTAGTATTTGTTCTTTCTCGTGCTCGTAAATACATGAGAATGTGACCAAGTAAACTTTTATCACTTTTTCAGACTCGTAAAGGTTATATGAAAAATGAACCCTCTAGAGTCTCCTTTAAGCTCTTTTCAGACTCTCCAAACATGAAAATATTTTCGAGTGATCTTGCTTCCTATTACACTCGTTAAAAGGTTTGAAAGGGCGTCTTTCGAGTGATATTTTATCGTTTTTTCGGCCTCACAAGACTAAAATTACGAAAAAGGACAACCTTGGAGTCGCCTTTAATTTCTTTTCAGACTCTCTAAACACGAAAAACCACTGAGTTTTCCTTCTCTGGACTCGCTAAACTACACATTGAAGGGCCCGTATGGGGACGAACCCTTACTTCTTCCAGTTCGTTAAACAAAGGAAGAGGAACTTAGTGAAGGTGAGTTATAGCAAGCATGTGTTAGCCTCCTCGAGCTCGTTAAATTAAAAAGAGGTACTCATCTATCTAGGTGGGGGGAAAATTGAAGGAAGTGGGTCAAGTTTTTGAGAATCCTTTATGGAAGTTATTGTCATCCTTGAACATGGAACCTATTTGCATCCTGTCTTACAGTTGGGTAATCTGCTTGTCTCTGAGTCATACCAATTCTATGTGTCGCCATACTTTTTCATCCAGTTGAAGAGTGCTCTTGTTGTCATCACATAACATTCTTGGTACTCGTCGATTCAATGCTACCAAGTCAGTTGTCGTGCCTCATCATGTTCAAGGGAAGTTTCGCTTCAAACCATCCATCTACAGTATTTCCAATTTCCATTTCCTATGTTAGTCCATACTCATTCTATCCACCATTTACATCACTTTCCTATGTCAGTTTCATGTTGATGATGGGGGATACATCAAGGCCCTCCTTTGACGTGTATTTTCCTGTCGACTTCAACACATCATCCAAGAATTAGACTTAGAAACCAGTTAGTACCTTGGGACCTGCATGCCTCAATGGCATGCCTCCTCGCCTCTGACAGTAGGTTTACATTATTGACCTCTGGTTGGATGATTCCACGAATGTTCAACTTCAGCTCATTTATTCACATTCGCTGGAATGTACTAGGGTACCTTGGGAATCATTGACATCACTGGTGATTTCCCTTTCACTTGTTAACGGTTTACCGCAGTGACTGGTAATCAAGTGGTTTCTACCATGTTCAACATCAAAACATCTATTCACATAGCTAGATTCGTACCACATCGAGAATGGGATGAAGACCCTGGGTTGAACATTCACTATGTTATATGCTTTGCCCAGGTTGCGAAGGAGATCATTTGAGCATGTTGATATATAGATTGTCACATAGATCCACATTGTATTGGTCTGTGGCTATCTTTTATCATCTCATAGCTCCACTGTGCATTTCTCGTGTCTACGATTAGTTCATGTCATGGAGGTATGGATCCACATTGTATATTTGGTGGCCATATCCTTAGTCAATATTTTTCATGGATCCACAGTGTGTTGGTCAACGACCGTGCTTTGAGTCATATCATATTCCAAGCATAGGTATTCCTGCCTCAGAAATGGAACATATATTAATATTGTTTGATGGTTGTTTGCAGCTTCTTCCAAGTTCTCCAACTCCACGCCCTTGCATTGAAGAATTGTAAAGTGTTTTGTCCATCATTTTCTCTTCTGACCTCACACTTTAGGGGGCATACTGTTACACATCAAATTTGCACACCTAGGTACCTCTCCCTAAGTGTCGCAAGTGTCGTAAAAGTGTCATATGCACCTTTCTAAGTGTCGCATACACCTTGACACCATGAAATAACATATGTCACAGTCCCTAGTCAATGTGGAGGAGAAATATATTATATGAAGATCAAAATACTAGGTGCACATGAATTATTATTAATATTCATGAAAAGGAAATTAATTTAGTGTGAGAATCCACCTCAAATTTGGTTTCCTATTTTTTAGGGGAGATTGAGGATCTCATGGATGGTTGAAATATTTCCTCCTTAAAATCCTTCAGAGATATTTCCTCCCTAAAATCCTTGAGAGATATTTCCTCCCTAAAATCCTTAAGAGATATTTTCTCCCTAAATATCTTAGAGATCCCATTTTAGTGGATCTAATGAGTGATCCTCTCCATGGTGGTTAATCCTCCATATCCTATATAATGAGGGCTTTCCATGGAGAAAGAGGCATGGAGGAGATTTGAGGTATCATACTTATGATCTTGGGAGAAATATTTCGGTTATGATCTTGGGAGCTTTGTGTAAGGGCTGGACGAGGAGGACGAGGAGTCTGTTGCAACTTGCTTATCCACCTAACATATAGCTCCTACAATTGGCTTTTCTTGTGTCTTAGATAGGTACAAACAATTTTAGCAGGTACCCAAGGACTTGGAAACCTTAAACCACTCCCGAGACTCATTCTCAAGCCTTCTTCCATCTAGCAATTTGACCTATAGGGGCATACATTTCATCATCTCACTTTCCTGAGATGAACAAAAGTTCGCTCACACAAGAAATATCCAAAATACTTAGAATATAACACAATAATCCATGTAGGACTATAAATAATATATAAATGTATAAGATAATGAATAAGATAAGAATACAATGAGAGTGAGGGCATGCATATATACCCATGCAGGGGTGCCCTTTCATGAAGAGATACGACCTTTCATCAAGAAGGTGTCTCTTCATAACATATTAGTTATTATTATTAATCATATATGTGTGTGTGTGTGTGTGTGTGTGTGTGTTCATAACATTGCCTTCCCCTTAAAAATGCTTTGTCCTCAAAGCATACTTTTGGAAGACTTATCTCTTGCTCTGGCTTGTAATTATTGTCTCTTGATTCTTCATTCTTGAGTTAGTAATCATTGATGACGTAAGACGATAAGATCTTCCAAGCATTGAGCAGAACTGTCGAATTGTAAAGGAATCTGCCCATCCTAATTCGATCTTCTACGAATTTGGGCTTTTATAGGGTTATTGTAAAGAACTTGATACATTTCTACTCCCATGGTAGATTTTACTTTGACCCACACCTGTAGTGTAATATCCCCAAAAATAAATTATTATTGAAGTCTGAAAAACACTTAGGAATTTATTTTCGTTTTTGGTAAATTCGAATTTGGAAAATTATTGCCATTTATGGCAATTCTGAATTTGGAATTTAGTTAATTGTAAGTTATTATTATGAATGTTGGGCAAAGATTTGATTTGTCCAACCAACTCTTTGACTATGATACTTGTAAGAAACTAATATTTTTATATTTATTGATGAGAGACAAATGGAACAACCAGGTTGAAATCAGCTGACCATGACTATATGAGTGGGTAACATGTTGGAACTACCTCAGTGCTGAGTTTTACAAGTGACAGATCATAAATTTGGCCATTGTCAGCACCTGAAAATCAGGGATTTGTAAAGCTGCAAGGGGGAAAAGACCCAGGCACAATATGTTTTTGCATATATATCATATGGGAGGAGGCAGGACGTTGTTGAGTATGCCGAGGAAAAGAATATCACTTGTTGTTATGAGCACTATTTTTTGAGTGTGAGGCAAGGAGAAGTTTTATGATCTAAAGGAGGACTATAGCTAAGGAGGAGTTTTGGAGTTCGCCCTCATGGATTCGTGGTCAGGCTAGGGGGTGAACGGAGCAAGTAGATTGGTTGTTCTGTTCTATGGTTGGGAGGAACTTGGTTGTTCCATTTGTTGTTCAACAACTTTTTCAGATATGTCCCTCTACTCTTTCTTGTTTGAATGTTCCATTTAAATAGTTGATAGAATACATCTACTTAATTCTGGACGAATATTTTGTTGATTAAATTACTGGTAGAATGAAATGGATTTAGAATAAGCCTCTCTNTATATATATATATATATATATATATATATATATATATATATGGGAGGTACAGTCTAGTTTTAGGCCACAGGAATAATTGTGGTATGAATTCTTAACTGGTACCAGGCATGAAAATATATACACGTATATGCATACTTGATGAGAAAATGGATCTTTACATTGTCAAGCGAAGTTCTAGAAACGTTTAGTATATATTCACCGCAATATATATAAGATTACATAACTATATAAACAATAATACATAAGCTATTTATTGACTTTGTATAACTGCAATTTCAAGTAATTACCAATGAATCCGACGATATTAATGGAGCATATAGTTACAGAACCCTTTTCATTTCAAATAAATCAGAAGCGAATGTTCAACGGTATATATATATATTCATAACCATACTACCTATTACAGTGTCTAACCAAAATTGAATCTCCAAATTTTTTTTATATAACACATGCGATCATAACCTCTAAATAGTGAGATCGTATTTCAAGTTAGGGTTCCCCTTTGTCCTTTCTATTTAGAATTAAAATTTACAAGCAAATCAGCTATCCTTGGAAGCCTAGTATAAAACTATCGTAATAACAGAACCCTACTACGGAACTCTGTACCGTAGTGAACAGAACCTAGGAAAAATGAGATTAAAACTCTGGAAATCGGAACTCAAATACCTTTTTCGAGTAAGGTGTTGTCCTGGATCTGTTGATTGTGACTGTATAAGTCCTGCATGGAAACCGAGATGGGTAATTAGTATCAAAATTGAAGACAATGAAATCTAAATATGGAAGATAAAGTAATTAAGACAACTAAGGTTTTCCACACGGGATTTGGACTTAGCTTGAGGTTGTCGCAGGTGCACTTTCTGTCGATGTCGTTGAAGCAATCCATCGACATGCCAAAGGGGAGTGAACTTTGAAATGGCTACCCTCGCAGTGAAACAGGGGTCCCATCATTGGATGGGTAACCAAACAAAATCAACTGATTGCACAAATGTAAAGTAGATCGAACATTGTTCAATATGAAAAACAATGTCTAAGTAGAACAATCAATAACACACAGCATATATATGCTCTACAGAATTGCCAGTACAGATCACAGAGAGGACTCTGAGATATTGTCCTCGTAAGTAATGAAAACCCACAGATTTACTATAAAGGAAAACGCAATCAAGAACAAAGCACAAAATACTTGGGGTTTCCTCTTTATGGAGTGAAATTTGTCAAGTTAAATCAAGAATTCCAGAATGATGAAGTTGCATAGGGTAGAGCATATCCCACAGAGGCATTATTTTTGCCCAGCTCAAAAATGACAAATAAAGTTACAGAACACCGAAATCAGTTTCTTAAATTTATGAATTCTTGATAAAACAAAATTTAAATAAGTTACACACAACGGTTTTTTCTTTAAGCGCACAGAATCTGGGGCAAATGTTCTATAAACCCACTGGAAGTATAACTCAGACGGAACTGAGGGTATGTTTGAATATTCATCTGACAATCTCAACCTTCACCGTATAATGACATGGACCATAAATAAAAAAATTGCAGGCCAGATGCAAAAAGCGTATTTCAGGCAAAATAACTCCCTGTACACATAGTGGATAATCCTACAAATATAAGTCATGCTCTTTTGAAACAAAATTGAATCATGACAAGCACCGAGTGGTACATGTTCAGAATCAAGAGATTTGAATTCGAAATATTTAAGCAAAGGCACAAGAGTTCTTTATAATATTCATAACTGTTAGTTTAAAACTCAAAGGAACGCAATCATAAACTTACACTGTATAGGAAAACGCATTTAGATAGATTCGAAACCACTTTATTTTCACAGATAACTGACTTGCCTTTTGAAAAGGACAAAATAGGATATGAAGAGTATCCCTCTTACTATCACACGGAAGAAAACCTAGTTCCTGTCTAGGATATAAAAACTCAAGAAAACCACGATGCACACAGTCAAACAACGAAACGGACGAGGAGTTATGCCCAAGCAACGAGGAGAATGGCCAATTCAGATCACAGAGAGGACTCTAAGATATTGTCCTCGTAAGTAACGAAAAACCACAGATTTATTATAAAGGAAAACGCAATCAAGAACAGAGCACAAAATACTTGGGATTTCCTCTTTACGAAGTGAAATTTGACAAGTTAAATCAAGAATTCCAGAATGATGAAGTTTCATAGGGTAGAGCGTATCCCACAGAGGCATTATTTTTGCCCAACTCAAAAATGACAGAGAGTTACGGGACACCGAAATCAGTTTCTTAAATTTATGAATTCTTGATAAAACAAAATTCAAATAAGTTACACACAACGATTTTTTCTTTAAGTCCACAGAACCTGGGGCAAATGTTTTATAAACCCACTGGAAGTATAACTCAGAGGGAACTGAGGGTATGTTTGAATATTCATCTGAAAATCTCAACCTTCACCGTATAATGACGTGGACCATAAATAAGAAATTTACAGGCCAAATTCAAAAAGTGTATTTTAGGCAAAAGAACTCCCTGTACACATAGTGGATAATCCTACAAATATAAGTCGTGCTCTTTTGAAATGAAATTGAATCACGGCAAGCACCGAGTGGTAGATGTTCAGAATCAAGAGATTTGAATTCGAAATATTTAAGCAGAGGCACGAGAATTCTTTATAATATTCATAATTGTTAGTTTAAAACTCAAAGGAACGAAATTGTAAACTTACACTGTATAGAAAAACGCATTTAGACAATTCAAAACCACTTTATTTTCGCAGATAACTGACTTGCCTTTTGAAAAGGACAAAATAGGATATGAAGAGTATCCCTCTTACTATCACACAGAAGAAAACCTAGTTCCTATCTAGGATATAAAAACTCAAGAAAACCGCGATGCACTTGGACCTTAAACAAGGCAAAAAATGTTTGCTTAGCACATGCTTTCTGTTTAATGAAAAACTAACAAAGCATTTACTATTACAAACATAAAAAATTTATTTTTGTTGTGATAATGGCAACTCAAAATGAAGTAGAGATCAGACTCGCGGAGAATCCTGAGTAAGGACCTCCTGAAGAACTTAGGCATAACAGTGAAGGAAGTTCAGCTACCCAGGTTCTAGAAACCATGAGGAATCTTATTATGGAACTGCAAGTTTTCAAAGCAGACAATGAGAAACTGAAAAAAGGCACAACAAGAATAGCATGAAATAAATGAAGTATTGTTGCATAGCATAATAACAAAGAAGAGCCCAAAGGACAATAACAAGGAAGAAGAGGTCAGCAAAAGGGCCTCCAAAAATTCTGGTCCTGAAGGAGAAAAAGGGGACAACTCTTCTGAAGGCACACCATCAACAAAAGCTAAAACAACCACATGAAGAAAGAGGAAACATGTGGACCAACTGGAAGGAGAGTTTAAGAAAATCAAACCGTCCACCTTTGACGGAGAATCCAAGACAGGGGAGGAGGCTGAAGCATGGTTACTAGACATAAAAAAGTATTTCCAAATCTACAATTATTCCAGCAACATGAAGGTCAGAATGGCCATCTATAACCTGAAAGGAAAAGCAAGCATATGGTGGTAGGACCTGAAGTTGGCCAAGGGCCTAAAGGATAAACAGACGGAGTGGTCGGATTTCAAGAAATACTTTAAGAAACAGTATTTATCTGAAAGTTACTATGAAATAAAAACCAAAGAGTTTTATGAGCCATGACTCGGTCAAATGACTATGGATGACCTGATAAACAAATTTCTGGAATTATTAAGGTTCGTAAAATTCCAACGGTTCCTAAGTTGTTTACCACAATCCTATAAGGACAGAATCGAGTTTGAAAACCCCAAGACCTTAAGCGAAGTTTTCATAAAGGTCTGAATGTGTTACGACCAATACAAACAACGCTCTAAACTTCCCAAGGCTTGGAAAGACAAGAAACGAGATAGAATGAACCGACGGAAGAAGGGATATCAACCAACCCCTTTTCGAAATGCAGCAAAGAGCTTTCCAAGGAATGATTTTCATTCCAATAACCAGAACACCAAAGGAGGGGGTAAACCAGTTAATCTGGGAACTAAGAAGTTTGGGGACAGCCCCAAAGAACCGTTAAAATGTTGGGAATGTGGAGAACCTCACTTAAGGAGGAACTGTCCACGTTTAACTTCTACAACAAGGACTATGGTTCACAACCTACATGAATCCTCTACAGTGAGAGATGTGGGAAGAAGCTTACACAATATCAATGCAGTCGTGGACGACCGACAAGCTGATCACTAGTCCACTTTAGTGGAAGTTGAAGGTAAAGTTAACAATAATCGTGTTTCTGTTTTAATTGATCTAGGAGATACTTTGAGTTATGTTGCTCCTGGTGTAGTGGATTCAAATAAACTTAAGAGAATAAGACATGCAAAATCTTGGCTAGTACAACTAAGAACAGGAACAAAAAGAAAAGCAATTGATTTCATTTATGACTGTGAGTTCAGTTTAGGTGGTCAAAACACAAAGATAAATTTGAATATTCTACTATTAGATTCTTATGACATAATTATTGGGATGGACTGGTTAGAGAGGCATAAAGCAGTTTTGGATTGTTATGAAACATCACTCATGTACAAAGACAGAAACAACATTGTTAGGACAATACAAGGCATACAAAAACCAGTCTCAGTTAGGCAGATTTCAGCAATGCAATTTAAGAAGTGTATGAGAAAAGGTTGTCAGATTTATGTTATCCAAGTGACAAATCTATTGGAAAAACAAAATAAACCTAGCCTAGAAGATTTTGTAGTCTTACGTGATTTTAGAGATGTGTTTGTTGACGAAATACCCGAATTGCCCCCAAGAAGAGAGATAGACTTTTCTATCAACCTGTTGCCTGGTTTAGCCCCTATATCTAAGTCACCCTACAGGATGAGTTTGCACGAATTAACAAAATTAAAGATTCAACTACAAGAATTGTTGGACAAGGAATATATCAGACCAAGTGTCTCGCCATGGGGAGCACGAGTCCTTTTTGTTAAAAATAAAAACAGAACTTTAAGGTTATGCATTGATTGCAGATAGTTAAATAAAATGACTGTTAAGAACAAATACCCTCTACCTATAATCAATGATCTATTTGATCAAGTAGGAGGGGCAGAGATTTTTTCTAAATTGGATTTAAGATCTGGTTATCATCGGGATAGAATAAAAGATGAAGACATAAGTAAAACGACATTCAGAACGAGATATGGACATTATGAATTTGTTGTTATACTGTTTGGTCTCACTGACACACCAACAACTTTTATGTGTTTAATGAATAGCATTTTCAGTCAGTACTTGGATAAGTTTGTTTTGGTATTTATTGACGATATCCTGGTGTATTCGAAAACAGAAGAGGAACACGAAGAACATCTAAGGATAGTATTGCAAACTTTAAGGAAACACAAACTGTATGTTAAATTTGACAAATGTGACTTTATCAAAAGAAAATATAGTACCTAAGACATGTAATTTCTGAAGAAGGTATTGCAGTCGACCCAAAGAAGATAAGAGCCATCATGGAATGGCCTATCCCTAAGGATGTATCGGACATCCAGTCATTCATGGGAATCACCGAGTACTACCATAGATTTATAGAGGGATTCTCTAAGATTGCATACCCTATCACATCCCTACAGAAGAAGGGAACGAAGTTTAATTGGTCACATAAATGTCAGGACAATTTTAATAAGTTAAAGGAATTGTTAACAATCGCACCCATTTTAAGGGTAGTAGACCTGGATAAAGACTTCATAGTTTGCGTAGATGCGAGCAAAGAAGGTTTTGGAGGTGTCCTAACTCAAGAAGGGCACGCTATTTGTTACAAGTACCGAAAACTAAAAGAGCACAAATGAAACTACGTCACTCATGACTTGGAATTAGCAGTCGTCATCCATGCCTTAAAAATGTGGCTACACTATATAATGGGCAGAAAATTTATGTTACTAACTGATAATAGTGGTGTGAAATTCTTGTTTGGTCAAGCAGACCTTAACGCAAGGCAAGCAAGATGGCTAGCCTTCTTGAGTGAATTCGATTTCGAGGTAAGACACATCAAGGGTAAGGAAAACAAGGTGACAGATGCTTTAAGTAGAAGAGTTCATGGGTTGTTTGAGATAAACATTAGCAAGGCAGAAAGTGACATTGAGCAATGGATAAAGGCTGCAAGTAATAATGATGAAAAATGCATTAAAACAGTGGCAAATTTACAAAATAATGCAGAAAATTTAGACAGAACAGATTTGAGTTTGGACATAAATGGTCTACTAAGATTCAAAAATAGATTATACATACTAGATTCTGCTGAATTAAAGTTAACAATTTTGGACGAAGTACACAAGGAACCATATTCTGGTCATCTGGGATACTAGAAAATGGTAACGACACTAAGGAAGTTATTTTATTGGCCTAATATGAAAGGTGAGACAACATAATACTTGTCTAAGTGCCAAGATTGTCAACAGGTGAAGGCTGAACACCAACATCCAGCCAGCCTGTTGCAGCCTCTACCTGTACCGGAATGGAAATGGGAGACTATATCACTGGATTTTATCACAGGATTGCCTAGAACTCAAAAACAAAATGATTCAATTATGGAAGTAATTGATAATCTTAGCAAGTCTACACATTTTATTCCTGTAAAATCTACTTATAAAGCTATTAACATCGCTGAAATATTCATGAAGGAAATTTTTAGACTACATGGTATTCCTAAAGTGGTGATTTCAAATAGAGACGTAAAATTTACATCTACATTTTGGAAAGAATTGTTTGCAGGGTTAAATACTAACTTGAATTTCAACACAAGCTACCATCCACAAACGAATGGGTAGACTGAACGAACAAACCAAATCGTGGAATATATGCTACGAATGTACATAAGGACGAAACGAAGTAAGTGGGAAGACTACCTGCACTTGGTAGAATTTGCATACAATAATGGTTACCAGACATCGGCTCAGATGAGCCCCTTCGAAGTACTGTACGACTGAAAGTGTACAACTCCGATTAGCTAGGATAACCCAGTTGATAGACTCGTGGTGGGACCAGAAATGCTCCAGGAAATGGAGAATACAATAAGAAAAGTACAACATAATTTAAAGAAGGCACAAGACAGACACAAAAGTTATGCAGACCTGAAAACAAGACACCAGGAATTTCAAGTTGGAGACCATGTGTATTTAAAAGTCAAAGCAAGAAGAAGTTCATTAAAGCTAGGAAATTGTTACAAGTTGGCACATGGGTTTTCTGGCCCTTTCGAGATCTTAGCTCGAATTGGACCACTGGTATACCAACTTGCACTTCCTGCAAATCTGAAAATTCATAATGTATTTCATGTTTCTTTGTTAAAAAATTATGTTCATGATCCTACTCACATGATCGATTGAAACATGGTGCAGGTGGAACCAGAAGGTGAGTTCCAAGTGGAACCTCTGTGCATTCTGGACATGAGAGAAATAACACTATGGAACAGAGTCGTCGCCCAGGTAAAAGTACAATGGAAGCACTTTAGTCCTGAGGAGGCCACTTGGGAATTGGAGGAAGATTTGCAGAAATCTTATCCAACCCTGTTCCGAGAAAAGAACGAACACTGAGGACAGTGTTGTACTAAAGGGGGAAAGGATGTAATATCCCCAAAAATAAATTATTATTGAAGTCTGAAAAAACACTTAGGAATTTATTTTCGTTTTTGTTAAATTCGAATTTGGAAAATTATTGCCATTTATGGCAATTCCAAATTTGGAATTTAGTTAATTGTAAGTTATTATTGTGACTATTGGGCAAAGATTTGATTTTCCTAACCAACTCTTTGACTCTGACACTTGTAAGAAACTAATATTTTTATATTTATTGTTGAGAGACAAATGGAACAACCAAGTTGAAATCAACTGACCATAACTCCATGAGTGGGGAACATGTTGGAACTACCTCAGGGCTGAGTTTTACAAGTGGCAAATTAGGAATTTGGCCATTGGCAGCCCCTGAAAATCAGGGATTTGTAAAACTGCGAAAATTACCAAGGGGGAAAAGACCTAGGCACAAGATGCTTTTGCATATCGAGTATGTTGGGGAAAAGAATATCACTTGCTATTATGAGCACTGTTTTCTGAGTGTGAGGCAAGGAGAAGTTTTATGATCTAAAGGAGGGCTATAGCTAAGGAGGAATTTTGGAGTTCGCCCTCATGGATTCATGGTCAGGCTAGGGGGTGAACGGAGCAAGTAGATTGGTTGTTCTCTTCTATGGTTGGGAGGAACTTAGTTGTTCCATTTGTTGTTCAACAACTTGTTCAGATATGTCCCTCTACTCTTTCCTGGTTGAATGTTCCATTGATTAAATAGCTGATAGAATACATCTACTTAATTCTGGATGAATATTCCGTTGATTAAATTACTAGTAGAATGAAATGGATTTAGAATAAGCCTATACAATGTTAGTTTTATTTAACCAGTAAATTTGAATAAAACTACCTTGAAGTAATTGCATTATATATATATATATAATGCAGAAGTATATATGAGGTACAGTCTAGTTTTAGACCGTAGAAATAATTGTGGTATGAATTCTTAACTGGTACCAAGCATGAAAAGATATACACGTATATGCATACTTGATGAGAAAATGGATCTTTACACTGTTAAGCGAATTATGGAAACGTTTAGTATATATTCACCACAATATATATAAGAGTACAAAACTATATAAACAATAATACAGAAGCTGTTTATTGACTTTGTATAACTGCAATTTCAAGTAATTACCATTGAATCTGACGATATTAATGGAGCAGATAGTTACAGAACCCTTTTCATTTCAAATAAATTAGAAGCGAATGTTCAATGATGTA
>ML822487.1:81155-92227 GCA_009831015.1 Picea engelmannii | reverse complement strand
TGTTCTGTCCAGTCTTCAAATGAAGAATCTGAGATTGTCAGATGCAAGATTTCCAGGTTTCTTGGAATTTGATATTCACTGGATAGTGCAGTTCTGTTTGTCATATTTCAATATCTCATTCTTATAAAAAAAATAATTTTCTTCTCTGTACAGCAAAGCTTAATATAGTTTTGTCAGATTGCTTTTCTGTAGTGTCATTTCATCATGCAGTGCCACTCTCTTTAGAAATAATGTCTTAGTGGTCTGCTCTCTTTTAGATCTAGTGGTCTTTTTCTTCAGCTAGCTAACCCCGGAAAGCATTATTATTTGACTGATTAAATATACTGAAGTAATAAAGATTTGAATCAGATCTGATCTTTAAGGCAGTTGTCACTTTGGAAAATTGTAAAATTTATACAATGTTTTTGCCTAGAAAACTCTTGATGTCAGGGAATGATTATTTTCAATCCTTAAATGCATGTGAGTGTACATTTGGCTTGGAAAGTTCAACTCGATGCCTAATGTTGATGATACCCAAACCTTTGTCTACCTTTGGGATAACACTGGTGTTCCAAGCAGCAGGCCTTTGGTTTGCTATTATTGTGCCTTTTTTACTAGTGAAAGTTTCCAAAAGTCCTAGATGACTGAAGTCCTATGTTTCTCTTAATTAAATAAATCATATTTGTACTTATTTAATCACAAATGAATATTTCTGAACATGAAGCAATCACACATATAGCTGGAAAATGAACAGCGGAAGCAATAAATGAATAACACACATGCATAGTGATTTTCCCCTTCAAATCAGTTTGTCATTCCAATGATCAAAGATTACAAGGTACCTCCACAGTTCGCTGTAACTTAGCAGCTGTATGGTAAACCAAACACCGCTACAGAACAGAGCAGTATAACCTGCTGAAATAGAAGTATGGCTCTATCGAAGAAAGGAGGCAGCAGCCACTGCTGTATGACTGTATGGTGCTGCTGTTGTACGGATTCTCTCTTGCTGTTTGCTAAAACGGATCTGCATTTTCTCCTCTCAGATGCAATCTTCTTCTCTCTTGGTTTCCACCTCTCTCAAGTGTTCCCATATGTGTTCCAACTTCTCCCATCTTGTCATATTTATGCTTTGAGAGAGATAACTAATCTCCTCAATTCTAGCAGCTAATTTCCCAAATCTTAGCAACTAATCTGCTTAATTCTAACAACCACCTTATCTCAACAACGAGAGGTACACCTAAGATTAGAACAAATCTAATTCACTAATATTCTAGAATGTTTCATTTAGATTTTTAAGACTAGGAGAATATGAGAAATTTGACTTTCAGTTTTATTTATTTAAGTGAAATTACAAGATGGTATTATTTCCCACTTTTGCTAAGTGGTCACTAAGAAGTCGTCTCGAACTACTTCTCACACATTCACATCTAACATGTTCAAGAAGTTCTTGCTTGAGCTACATTTCTCAACACTCCTTCTTAGTGAGAAAGGAATTCTGCACCAATCCAAGTCTTCTCTGAATAATTCAAACTTTCCTTTTGCTAAGGGTTTGGTTAGAATATCAACTATCTGCTGATCGGTGAGAAGATACTGGAGCTTCAATGCTCCCTTTTGAATCCTATCTCGAATTAAGTGATATCTGATCTCTATGTGCTTGGACTTGTCATGAAACACTCGATTATCAGAGTTTGATACAATTCTGATTATCACAGTAAATCAACGTGGGATCCAACTTCAGGTCAAATAAACCTACAAACAACTTGTGAAGCCAAATAGCCTCACAACATGCTGTACTAGTTTCCATATACTGTGCCTCTGTCGAGCTAAGTGCCACGGAAGTCAGCTTCCTACTGAACCAGGATATCACTATTGATCCCAAGCTAAAACAACACCTGAGGTGCTCTTCTCGTCTGTTGTATTGCATGCCCAATCTGAGTCTGTATACCCCTGCAACTTCACTTCACCATCTCCAAGATATCCCAGACCATACTCCACTATGCCCCTCAAATATCTGAGCACATATTTTGCTGCTACCCAATGCTTCTGCCTCGACTCCACCATGAACTTACTCAAGGTGTTAACTGCAAAACATATATCTGGTCTAGTGTTGACCAAATACATTAAGGAACCTATCAATTGCATGTACAACGTGGGATCCACAAACTTTGAATCTGAAGTTGTCACCTTCTTCATATTGGTGATCATGGGTGTGGCCATAGGTTTGTAGTCCTCCATTCAAAATCTCTTCAAGATCTCAATTGCATACTTACCCTGCCCAAGGAATATCTCCCCTGGTTTCTAGCAAACCTCCAAACCCAAAAAGTAATGCATCATGTTGATGTCCTTCATCTTGAATTCAACTGCCATATCTGCTTTGCACCCTGCAATGAGCTTCTCTGCACCTGTAAGAAATATGTCATCTCCATATAGCACTAGAATAAGCAGATCAGTCCCAACAAAAACATAATATTAGTTAGGATCTGCTTCACTTTTGGTGAAGCTTGTTACCCCCCCATGCCTAGGGGTAACTAGAGAAGATAATGTCTCGTGGCTTACAATGGAGAACATGATCTCGACCATGATGATGATCAACATGTCCACAGATGGCAGCTCAACAACCCCCCTCGTTCACCTTTACAGATACATGTCAACCTAGACTCATCATATCCAAGCAACCTAGGGTATGGGAGATGGTAAGCCATCGTCACCATAAGGTATGTTAGTCCTTTCATGCAAAGTGTTGTGCTTAATTTGTTGGGCATGTGGATGAGGATTTTTGGTTGAAGTTGGGTAATGGATCACTGGCTCGGGAAATTGTGTCAGTTGCCTTGTTTCACCTTGGTGGTCAACTTCTATGCCCTAGTCCCGTGTTGTCACTGCCCAAGGAAAATGAGTACTATTGGGGGGCCCTCATAAGGGTAATGTTCCATTCTCCACCAACTTAAACACTTTCCATCCTGGAGTCTCTCACAATTTACCAAACTTTTGTAATGGGTCATGGTCCATTCTCTCGTGAGAAGAAGGGGCTGAAAGCCCAAAGGTTGATGCAACGACTCTATACATGTATTTTATTGCTAAATGATAAAGGACACCATAAAAGCCTCAAGCCATCTTGAGCTCTACCCCTCTAATTGTAATCACCCATGTTTGCATGCAAATGAATGCTCCAAACTATAAAGGACAACCCAATAAAATGAAGGAATGAAGCTTGAACCCTTATAAAGGGGACTTGCAAATGATAAACTGGGTATCAACAGACAAATTAAGGGGTTCATAATTAAAAAAGTACAGTGGAAAGGGTATCTCAAGCAAACAAACACTCCCTCTACAAAGGTGCTCATAGAAATGGATTCAATGACACCATAAGCCATAGAGCAAGCCTTAAAACCATATCATTATCACATTTACTCTTGAAGGGTTTCTTTATTTCCTGCTTCCCTTGGGACCTATCCTTCTACCTGGGTCTTTTATTTCATGTCTAGGTGGCACACCTAATATGGTTGGATGAAGGCCCTCCCATACTTAAACTTGCCAACTCACATAGGGTTCTGGGCTATTGTGATGCTTGAAGGGGATACTGAATGAACTGTTTACATGGCTTATATCTTAAGTTACAACTTACTTTACATGCTTCAAGGACTAATGTTTCTTATGAACCTTGGCTAACATTGTTCTATACTTTGTTTTGTTTTGGATGGCCTTGACATGGTTCTTTGAGGGACATCTCAGGCTTGTACCTAGGATATTGTGCCTTTATTACAAGACCTTGGCACGTGTGATGGAGAGCAGTGGGTCATCCAGTGACTCACCACCCTTAGAAATCAACGCTCACATCCTTGGAACCCTGAATGATGGAGACATGGGCTTGATATGAGTAGATTCAGTGATGATGACACACAGATGGGCATAAAGCTCATAGGTTGGGTAGAATACCCTAGTAGGGTTTATTTATCCATTGGATCATGGACATTGCAACAACAAACAACCAGATATCTCGCAGAGACGAGATGTAATTCCCTCTAGCTTGGATGCAACCCTTAGATCCTAGATGTTGGCCCTATTTTGATGATGATGCCATCTTCTAGGGTTTGATGTAGCTAGGGTTTGGTGGACACATGGGTATTGATTATGGTTGGCATGGATTTGAAGGAGGAGAGACATCATTTTCTCTAAACTCACTTGGAGTGGTGCCACATGGTCTTTTGAGGTCTTCTCCTTGCCCAAAAGGGCTTGACATCTCTCACACGTGTGGCCATTATTAATGTATTTTTGCATTTTAGCATTTGTAAAGGGATAAATGAGGAGTTGGCCCCACTTCTATTTTGATGTTGACATTTTATGTGGACAAATATGCTAGGCTAGCCTCATGTAAAAAGGCTAGCGCTAGCTTTCATTTATTCATCATTATTCCTCACCATTTGTAGGGTAATACTTCTAGTAATTCACTATTTCATCCTTCTTGGTCTTTCTCTCTCATGCACTATGCTTGGCAATGATCTCTTGTGGATGCTTTGCTGATTTTGGATGGATATTTCTATAATTACGGTTAAATGCTCTTGGTTTCTCGAATGAAGTAAGTAATTTTTTGCAAATTTATGGTATGTTGTTGATGTAAATGGTGAAATTGCTATTTTGTTGCAAGAAGTTTTGTTTTATTGAAACCCTAAGATAGGAACATAAGTGCTTCTTCCTCTCACAAAGTTTTACTTGTCCAAAATTTGTGAATTGTCCTTGCTAGGGTTATAACCCTCTAGCACTTTAGGATTTTAGCTCTAGACAATTGATCTTTGACCTAAGTGAAACTACAAGAAGGGAGAAACAATATCTAGGGCCCAAAAGTACTTGCACCCTAGACATCCTTCTCTTCAAAGTCTAAATCCTAAGGCCCAAATGTGCTTGCACCTTAGGGTTTAGATTCTACCTTTTGGTTTTAACTAGGTCAACCTTCAAGCTTGGATGCATTTGAGACTCCATAGCCCTAGAATGGTAAATGCACTAATCTAGAAGTAACCATTGTGGTGAAAGTAGTTGTTGAAACCATTTCTCTGAATCTCTCGAGTGCTTTACTAACTCTACTAACTCTAACCCCAACAAACTCACAATATTATTTGCTCTTGTTATAAAAGTTTGCTACAACCATCTAAAACTACATTAAATTGTTGCATACACTCATCTAAAGGTGGTCTAACTTATTCAAAAATATCTTATAGCAATTGGATAATCTTGTGTTTGATGAATGCTTACTTTTCATGTTAAATTGCTACATTTCCGAGCACTAATTATTGTCATTGTTACAAATTATTTACTGCTGTTATATCATTATTTACCACCATAAATTTGTAACAACCAATGCATTTTGAATAGTCTAGTGTCTAAAGAGGTCATTGTTACATACTTTGGCTTGGAAGTTGTTATATATATGCTGCAAAGTGTTCTTGTTCTGGGCAGGTACAACAAACTACCTTACAACCACTCTCTCTTTCCTAGACCTAGACCAACTAACTGGTGACCAAGATAGGGGGCAGTAGGCTTGGCTGCTAAACTTGCTATTTGATCCCTTGAGGTCACTAGGGAAGCCTCCCTTGTGGTGGAACTCCTCCATCACTAAAGCAAGGGAAGATCCTACTAAGGTGATAGTGGTAGTTTATTCCATAGTTACACAAGATTTGGGGATCTTGTGGTGAGATTTGCATAAGTACAAATACATAACAAAGCCCATACTCAACAAATATCCATTGACCTTGGAATACCATGCTCTAGGTGCCCGCTTGAGTCCATACAAGGCTTTCTTAAGTTTGCAAACATAGGATTCCTTCCCATTTACCTCAAATCCCGGAGGTTGGGCTATGCACACTTCTTCCTCAATGATCCCATAAATGAAAGATGTCCTCACATCCATATGATGTATTCTCCATCCCATAAATGAAGCTAAATATATAATTTCCCTAATGGAAGTGTACCTAGCGATTGGAGAAAATGTCTCTTCATAGTCCAGACTCCACTCCCTCTTTCTAGGAGAATCCTCTCGCCACAAACCCTTGTTGGAGATATTACACATACCTAGGATATTTTTTGCTTATTTTCCTATGTTTATTAATCATTATCGGGGGTCTCCTATTTTTTAGGAACCTCTCCTACATTCCGGGAGAATATTCTCTTTAATTTAAAGCCAGTTACACCTAGTTAGACTAGTGGAAGTCACTCATGCATGGAAAATTCCTGAGGGTGCCAAGAAGAAGCCAAAAGTTCATGCTCCCAAAGGTAATCATCATGCATTAGTTGTTGTTCACTCTTCACCTGATACATGAATCGTGGATTCAGGCGCATCCTACCATATGGATGCCACACATGATATCTTATCTTCTTTGACTGCATGCAATGATCCTCCTATCCTCATGGGGGATGATTCTCCAATTGAGGTCGCCGAAAAAATGGAGAGTAAAACTAGATCATGGAAGTTTTGAGAACGTTCTCCATGTTCCTGAACTTTCTATGAATTTGCTCTCGATGTATCAGATTACACACTCAGGCTCAGACAAAAAGGTGAAGTTTACACCATACTCTGTGTTTATATTCGACATGTAAGACAACTCCAGGATTGTTGTCGGGGAGGTAAATCATCAATCTCGGTTATACACCTTTTCTAAGTTTATTGAACCTGATTCCTCTGTACTACTTACGCATGCTGAAGATAGTAGTAGATTATGGCATGAGAGTTTTGGTCACTTGAACTTCAGATGCATGCAACAACTTAGCAAGAAAGGGATGGTGACCATATTACCTGATATCCACTTTTCCAAAGGGGTTTTGAAGGATGTGTCCTTGGCAAACACCCTCAAGAGAAGTTCGAGAAAGGGAAGGCTCACAGGGCCTCCTCTCAATTAGATCTGATTCACATTGATCTCATGGGTACATTCCCGCATCCATCCATCATCAAGGCAAGGTACATGCTCATATTTTTGGATGATTACTCACGTTATACTTGGGTATTTTTTCTCAGGTAGAAGTCCGAAGTCTTTGAGCATCTCAAAGAGTTCAAAGCACTTGTTGAGACTCAATCAGAGAGAAAGATCAAAGCCCTCTGTACAAATAATGGAAGGGAGTACGTAAACATAGATGTTCAAAATCTTTGTCTTGAGGTTCAGATACAGTTGTAACACACAATACCATATACTTCGTAGCATAATGAGGTTGTTGAGCGGAAAAACAAAGCTCTCAAAGAGATGGCCTCTTGCATGTTGCATGCAAGATCACTTCCTCCCAAGCTTTGGGATGAGGAACTTAACTATGCCAATCACATTCAAAACATATCCCCTCACAGATCTGTTAAGGACATGACTCTTTTCGAGGCTTGGAGCGACAACAAACCGAAAGTCACCCACTTTCGTGTATTTGGCTCACGTGCATGGGCCTGAATTCCCTCTGAAAAGAGGAAAGCACTCGATCCTCAGAGTACTGCATGTATCTTTGTTGGATACCCAGACGATGTGACAAGATACAAATACATTGATCCCTCTACATACCAACTCATCATTGAACGTAGTGTTCAATTTGAGGAAAGTCTCTTGCATGCTCCACATGAGCCACATGTAGGTACTTTTTTCCTTCCACCAGTTCGAGATGATGAGTCTACACATTCAAACTCTAATTCAGATCTGAGTTCCGATACAAAGTCATATGATTCAAAACATGTAGATGCACAATCAATACAGACAAATGAGAAGCCACAACAAAGGCCCAAGTGGGCACATACCACTCTTCAGGATGCAAGAGATCTTGTTGGGGATCCAACGGATCTCAGGAGAACTTGATCTTAGTTCGAGGAGCCTCGTATACTCACAACAACTAAGCCCATGTTGCATATGCATTTTTATGTGGCTCGGTCTTCAGACCCGCAGACCTATGGCGAGGCTGCATGGAATCAACCATGTATGAGGAGTACAACTACCTCCTTGAGAACCAGACTTGGGATCTGGTTCTGCTTCTTTCAAGAAGGAGGCTTGCTAGATGCAGATGGGTCTACAGGACCAAGACTACAACGGATGGACAACTTAGCAGATGCAAGGAAAGACTGGTTGCCAAAGGTTTTTAGCAGGTTCATGGCATAAACTACGATGAGACATTCGATGTAGTAGTGAAAATTGACTCCATTCATTTGGCCCTTGCTATTGCGACAACCAGAGGATGGGAAGTCCATCACATGGATGTGAAGAATGCATTTCTTTACGAAGATCTTTTAGAGGAGATTTACATGGAGCAACCACCTGACTTCGTACTTGATTTATCTTTGGTTTGCAGGCTCAATAAGTCTCTCTATGGCCTCAACCAGGGGCCGAGAGCATGGTACACCAAGATGGACTCCTACTTGCTGTCCCTGAATTTTGTGAGATGTGAATCTGATCCAAATGTCTACATGCTCAGGACTACTGATTCACTTATGATTCTAGTTCTTTATGTGGATGATCTTTTGATCACTGGTTGCTCAACTTCATCGATTGCTGTGGTGAAGAGGATTCTACATGACAGGTTTTTAATGATTGACATGGGTCCACTCCATTACTTCCTTGGTCTCGAGATTAGTCAAGATGCTTCAGGCATCAAGATATCTCAAACCAAGTATGCTCATGATCTCATGGAGAGATTTCACATGATAGACTGCAACTCTGCCCCTACCCCCTTCCTATTTGGGGTGAGACTTGAGGATGGCAGGGACACTCCACTTGTTGACAACACTCTGTATAGAAAACTAGTGGGGATTTTGTTGTCTCTCTCTCACTCCCGACCAGACCTATCATATGTAGTGGGAGTAGTCTCCAAGTACATGCAGTAGCCGCATGCGTTACATTGGAAGACTGTAAAACGTATCCTTCGGTAGTTCGATGAACCATTAGTGATGGGATCCACTATGCAACAGGTTGCAAGTTGGATCTCATAGGCTTCACAGATTCTGACTAGGTAGGCAACAACACTGTTCACAAGTCCACATCCAGATACACTCTCAATTTGGGTTCAGGGCCTATCTGTTGGTCGAACAAGAAGTGGCCTGCTATTGCTTTATCTTCAACCGAGGCTGAATACAGAGGAGTAGTTAACACTACCATCCAGACCTTGTGGCTACATAAATTCCTTACAAAGTTGGGCATCCAATTCCATAGACCAACTGTCATTTGGTGTGACAACCAGAGTACTCTCAAGTTTTGCAGAGACTCAATGCAACAACAACAGACAAAGCTTATTGAGATCCATATGCACTACATTAGAGATCTAGTCCAAGAGAGGATCATTGACTTGCAGTTTTGTCCTTCCTCTGAATAGACTGCTGACATCTTCACCAAGACTTTCACTAAGCAGAATTTTTACTCTCTGTGCGATCGTCTTAGAGTGAAGGACACAGTTTCCTAGCAACTGTCTTTCTCTTCTTTTGATACATTGCACTTTGAGGGGGTTTTTTTCCTATGAGGTTTTCCCTCTTTCCTCACTTTATTTCTTTAATGTTCATTAGTTGCATTGTTCATGGGTACCTAACATGGCCCTTGTTGTCGGGACCCATTCTTCATTACCCCATAATAGTGTTCAGGGGGGTGTTGAAGATATTACACACACCTAGGATATTTTTCCCTTATTTTTCTATGTTTATTAGTGATTATTGAGGGTCTCCTATTTTTTTAGGAACCTCTCCTACATTCTAGGAGAATATTCTCTTTAGTTTAAATCCAATTACAATTACTTAGACTAGTGGAAGTCACTCATGCATGACAACTTTGGTTTTATCACCAGTAGTTGCATGTGCTTCTTTCATTTCCACACGTGACTCAGTTAACTGAAGACTGCATGACTAGTTAACTAGGACTAGGTGGCAGTTAACTCCGATAACTGCTCGTATGTGTCCATATCTCTCTAGACCACCACTATGGCGCATTGGCTTCTCTTCCATTGTGCATTAGTTGAGCTATACAGAGTATATCATGTGTAAATTATCATTCATTCATTTGGTTAATATATTTTCTATTATTTTCTCTTCAATTTTTCTCTCATCTTCTTAGTTTTGCAAGTTGTGTTCGTTCTTCTGCTAGCTAGATCTCTTGTGCAGGTACTCACCACATTCTACAACCTTTCCTTGAACTTTTCGATGTTTCAATCTGCAACGTGCTTGATTTTGTAGAGCCACATGGAAGTTACTACTGACTTCCCCTTTGGTCTTGACACTCTGTTCCAAACATCCTGGAGGTGTACTCCTCCACCATGGCATCCCTCCAAACCTGCTGGTTTGCTCTCTCTTGAAAACTTGAAGACTCTGAATCTATGATGCTGCTCATCAATGCCATGTAGTTTGGAAACTTCTTCGGAGGCTTGCTCTCCCTAAATGTGCTCCTAGGAACCCCAACATACTCTTGAGCATCCCTCAATGTCTGAGTGAACCATCGAGGTCTCTTGACATAACTAGAAGGGGCTAATGTCTCCTCCTCACTTGAAGGTTGTTGTCCTGAAATGGAAATTGTTGGTGTCTTTGGTGACCCTGGCTCAACCTTCGGAGCCTCCCACTCTTCGTTCTATGTCAATGGAATAGGTTCATGTGACTTCCTAGATTTGAAGTCCTCCTCAAACTTTACATCATTTCTTACTAATGTCTTCCTCTGCTTTGGAATATAGACCTGTAAGCTTTTGAAGTCTCAATGTAACCCACAAATAAACCCTTCCTATTGGAGGGATTCAACTTAGTCCTCTTTCCTATAGGTAAGTAGATGTAGACTGGACAACCAAAGATGCGAAAATGGTTCACCTCTGGCTTCACACAGGTGAATGCTTCCTCTAGTGTCTTGTCCTCCAAGATCTTGTGAGTACACCTATTATGGATGTACACTGTTGTGTTGCATGCTTTTTCCCAGTGAAACATCGACAAGTCCTGGTCATGAATTATGGCCTTAGCAGCCCCTACGATGGATTTGTAAAATCCCCACTTAATTTTGTTGACTTTTTTCTTAGTTCAGTAGTGTAGACATTCTGCCAAACAATTTGCTAGCCACCTCAAAACCCACCATGAAACCCCACTTTCCTGCTATTATTTTTGTATGTTGTTGGTTTATATTTTCATG
>ML822487.1:70207-81106 GCA_009831015.1 Picea engelmannii | reverse complement strand
ATATATATATATATATATATATATATATATATATATATATATATATATATATATATATATATATATATATATATATATATATATATATATATAGGTAATAAGAGACTAATAGTGACAAATACTCAATTAAAACTCATACAATGACATCGATTAGAGCTGCTATTATTGATTCATCTAACCTGGTTACATAGATGGTAGTCCCAAAGAGTTTAGGCCCACCTCTACAACAGATTACAACTCCCCAGGATACCAAGAACTCCCTCACAAGAAGATTGTCTACTACAACAAGTCGTTTTAGCTCCCATTGTCACGTAACAAGCCCAACAATGTATATTGATAGCTCCGGCTAAGAAATACGACTCCTTTGTAGGTAAACTCAACCTTTTTTGAAGATATATGCTCCCAAAAGAATGTTGTAGCCTCCTATGAGTAAACACAACCCAAAAGATAGGAAATCGACCCCATTAGGAGCAAACTTGCCCCTCCAACAATGAACTCGCCCAACATATGAAGGTATCTCAACCAACACACAAAAATTGGCCCAACCAAGTAGTTGTTTGGCCTCCAACACAAACAATCGACCCCTACAACATTCAACTTGGTCCAACAAGGAAATGACTCCGTCCCACACTGCCAAACTCAACCTCTTTTGACAAAAAACTTGGCCATCGACACAAGAAACATAGCCACCAACTTAGTTCATATTTCCCAAGCCAAAATCAACCTCTACAATGGAAATCTCAAGCAACCGCAAACCAGAATGCTGCAAAATTTGCTCACTCTCCCACGTGGCATCCAAAACCTCCTCGGGAGTTAATATCATTTGTCCCCTCTCATCTAGTGGTGATAACTCTGTGGAAGTGGTAACCCGTGGCCCCAATGCCTTCTCGAGACATGATACATAGAGAATACTACGAATCCGACTGCCCTCTGGCAACTCCGTCTCATAAGCTATCTCTCCAACTCTCCATATCACCTTGTAGGGACCACAGAGGTGCGACCTCATCCTCTTACCACCACCTCTCCTAAATGGAAACAATCTATGTGGTTGCACCCTCAAGAAAACCACGTCTCTAATCTCAAAGCTATGCTCCACCCTGTGCCCCATACTTTGAAGAAATCACCAGGAAGTGCGTGAACTTTGATAACTGGTCAATCCCTGCACACATACAATCTACGCTCTACACCCTTGGTAAACCTGTGATGCAATCTAACAACATGCCCTCCCACCTTGGCCTTGAAATGGGCAAAGATTGCATCGACCCTGCTGGATGAGTGTGCCGTGACCTGTTCTGCTGAAAAATTGTACACTCCCCCATATGTCCCAACATAACGTCTACAAAGTCCCTTCATGCAAAATTCTCTTGGATTTTCCTATAAGTGGTAAAGTCACTAGGGTCCCAAACTACCCTGTAAGATGTGAAGCACCCTCTACCCACAACGTTGATTTGCAAGGTGCTAACACAAGAACCCACCTAATTGCCCCTGATAAGCCAAACAATCCTAAGTTTTAGAAACTTAGTCGACTCCTCAGAAGATCGCTCCTCCCAACAACCAATCATATACACCCCAGGAGTAAACTTCGAAAAGCAGATATTGACCATGTCATCTGTATCGACTGCTGAGATGTCAAACACTGTAATCCCAGGGTCTCAAGCTAATCTTCGCGAGGAACCATCATGCTGACGTTGCACCCCTCTGATCATAACCGTTTGATCACCATGCTCAAACTGCGCTATCCTCTCCTAGACCCCCAAGATGAAATCGCTAAAAGGAATGAACTCACTATCTTGGATCATGTCTCACCAAGGCATCCCAGTGAAGTCAAAGTCTATCAACCTGTGGATAGATTCGATCCCGGGTATCGTGAGGGAAAATCTACCTCGCCATCTAGAACAAAGCTCAACAACTCCTCTCACAACATCCCCACAATGAAGCAGACCAATCATTGACACAACCCTGTTGATCATTCTCATCATCTGAAGCAGTCTATCACTCCGATGATTGCCAGGATCCCACCACCAAATTGGAAGTCCACCACTCCCCATGCCTGCTGAAATCTTTGTGAACCGACCCAACAAAGCCTGGGTCTCCTCTTGTGCACTCTATGCACTAATGACATGGTCCAAATGAAAGACCTTGTTCATGGTCACAATTCCCCCTGTCTCATCCAACTATCTCCAGTGATCCTCTCCTGTCTTGCTATATACCATGAGGACATCAAATAACAACAATAAATGCCTCTACCCCTGGCCGCAAGATTGGAAAGTGACTAGTGCGTTGGTCAACCCCAAGGGCATGACGAAGAACTCATAATGAAGTCGGGAAGCAGACCTATGATTATCCTACTCCCAGTCCCTCATCTGATGATATCCCAGATGAAGATCGATCATCAAGGGATATACTATTCTTTGAAGCTCACCCATCCCCTCACCGATCCTGGGTAAACCAAACTCAATGGTATGCTCAAGGTCTCTGTCAGGAGGTCTCCCCGGAGGAATCGCTCCGAAACTCCATTATACACCACTGTGTGCCATTGTATACCCCTGTATATTGCTTCATACAATTGTATCCTCCTGTATCATCTGATATCCTGCATGTGCTACTATTTCCAACACTCTACCGATGTCAACTGAACTTGTATCCTAGAGTGTGTCCATATCTGTCATATACATTTTCACCCAATCCATGGATGCATATGCTTCCTTGTTGGTTTTTCCACAAGGAATGTGCTCAATTATCTCTTTCGTAGCTAAGCCTTGAGCCTTCAATGGGCTCTCCCAAAGAAACGACTCATGATCTTCACCATGCAAAACATGAGCATAATCAAAACCTTCAGATTCATGACTCTCCTCAAGTACTTGCAACTCTGAATGCTCCTTCTATGGGATTGTCACAAGAGGCTCCTCCCTCAAAGCATGAGTGCCACTCACACCCTCATGTGTCACGACTTCCAAAGATGATTGAGTTTCAACTGTAAGTGATGAAGAGCATGCCAAACTCAATTGGTAACAAAGCTTCCAACCTCCCTTTCCTTGTCTTCTGCAAACTTGAGAGCAAGATTTCTATCCATGAACAACTGCAAGTAATTTGATTTCATTTGTTATAGTGTTTCTTTGATCATGTGCAATTGTGCACTAGTGACTCCACTTGCAACACCTTTTTTCCTCTCCTCCATTTTGGTTTTCCAAATAAGAACTCAATGAATCTATGAACACCATCTGCCCTTGTCAACACTTGTACAATTTTCTCGTGTGTGACCAATAATTGATACTCCAAATCACACAATGCTAAGGGGCTTTGTTCAATTTCATCCAAGTGGTATGGGCTGTCACACAATAGATTTTCTGATTTCTTTCACCTCCAAAATTAGCCTCTCCTTTGTCATCCTCCATGCATGGCTCCCAAGAAGATGAATCCATATCCCACGACAATTTTTCAAATACCCAGCCTTCGTCATATTTAGGTACAATCATGCATGCATTGCCATAAGTATCATAGATAGGATAAGACACTGAATCCTCATCATACTTAGGTGCAAGCACACCCTCATCATCATAAGCATCACTACTAAGGTATGATGTTGAATCCTCAATATTGGTTGATTGGGACACTTTACCATATGCGCCATCAACCTGTCCATCATGTGCGCTAGTGTTATGGGCCTCATAGGAAAACGATAAAGGTGTACTAGTTAACACCCCTGTTTCCCCCAACTTGTAATTAATCATTAATTAAGATTACCATGCTGTGGCATGGGAACAATGTAAATGTATTATTGTTTAATTGCCAAATAACTGACTGTGGGGTTGAAGCCTTGAAAGCACTAGCCATGATATCACTAGAGGAAAGAATGGGAAAACTATAGAGAGGGTTCTTTATGACAAATGACCCCAAATTTTCCCTTTGATGAGGATAATAAACCTCCTCCGGTTCCCAAGGAGGAATCAATTAATGAAGAAAGGACCGGTGGTTAAACCATCAACCACCCCATGAATGGAAGCATGGTCTAGCTGAAGAAGGTTAGCCTAAAGTACCACAGGGTCCTGCAGACCCAGACTGAACTGAGTTTCCTTCTGACAAAAGGAACAAGATAGGTGGAGAACCTTCCTGAAGGGGGAGAAGACAGACGGAAAAAGACACACAGGAAGAGAACATGGAGGAACGCACAGAGCTTTCTAGCAGAGAACGAGTAGAAGGCCACGAGCTTGATGTTGAGGGAGCATCTGATAAACCTCGTCGAGGCTGTGACAGAGAAGAAAATCTCTGAGAGTTTGTAGAGAACGAAACCTGAGCAGAAGGTCGCGAGCTTGATGTTGAGGAAGCATCTGATAAACCTTGCAAAAGCTGTGAAAGAGAAGGGATCTGTGATAATTGGCATAAATTCCCTAGTGATATCATGGCTTGGCACAGGGGTGGCCAGAGTGCCAAGAATGAATGCCTCTGAGCCTATGGTTGGGTGGAAAGACGAACACCCACAATTAGTTAGTTGGCTGCAACCTATAATAGATAAGTATTTTCATATCCTGTGTAATTGAATTGTAACTGTAAATTAAAGTTAGATATCCTATGAATGTTTTAGAGATGTGCATATTTGCTTAATGATTAGACTGTATCCCTTTAATTCTGCTTGATTGTGTGTTTAAGCAAGTAAGGAATTATCTTGCTCGTACACGTAAATGATCGAGCCCTGTAGTGGCTCAAGTTAAAATAAATGAACTATGAGTTCGTTGACCTTGCGCATAGTTCATGTGTGCATGTCGACACTCCCAGTCGTTCTGAATATCATGGAGGAAGGAGTCTATTAAGCTTAGGAGAGGCAGTGCAGGTATGCACATAGTCTTTGCGAGGCGGGCAAAGACCGAGAGCCTCTTAAGTTCTAGAGTTGATGAATGAGCGCAAGGGGTGCACAAAAGAATTCCTCTAAGTGTTAAGTTCAAGAGAAATATTTTAGAGATGACGAAGCTCATGAAGGATTGTGAGATTCAAGTCTCGAAAGGGAAGATCCTTTCGTTTGGAAGACAAATGGATGAGATTTGTTCAGGAGGATCCGAAGCTCTTCACTATCGTCAGATCTGGAGAAGGAACGCAGATGTTAATCCTTCGAGCCCTTTGGATTTCGTAGGTCCGACGAATTGGGCATATTCCTCCTACATGAGGTGAATCTCCTGAAGTCCCGAAGTCTCAAAGTTAATTTGGGTTGTAGATCTGAGGATTCTCGGGAACTATCCTGACTGTCGGATCTATGATGTAGTCAGCCCGATGTTGACCGTTTCGAGAGGACATGGGTGTTGTGACATCAAAACCCCCAAAGGCCAGAGTCACCGAGTAATGTGGACCATGGATCTATGGATTCTTTGGGACCCTTCTTGATCGTTCGATCATGGGGATGCGTGTATCATGTCAAGAGCATGTGGGGGTCCACGTGTCGAGTGACGACATTTCCAGGTATCATGACCTCGTGGAAAGGTAAAGGGACGTCGGTGACCTGAGGCAGGTGTCACGTATTCTTATCAGATTGTTTTGGGATGACAGATGTCCCTCTAGAAATGGCCTAACAACAAGACCCAAGGGACCCTCGAAAGGAAGTTACGAGCCGTAGATCTCTGGGGTTACGTGGATACCCTCAGACTGTCATATCTAGGCTATGGCCAGCTCGACGCTGACCGAATCTAGGAGAAAAGAGGAGCTTGTATTGCAAAACTCCCGAAGAGTTGGGAGTCGAAGTAGATCGGAGCCATCCGTCAACAGAGGATAGGTGTCAGAAGATCCTTCGTTTCAGAGGATAACCACTTCGAAGAAAGTGGGGTTGCGTGGATGGATAACTCCCGAAGGCCGAAGTGCCAAAGACAATCGTGACCGTTGATAGTGGAGGACATGTGTCGAGAGATCTGACACTCTGGAATAATTTCACTTCAGAGGTTTGCGTTTGTGAGTACTTTGGAATTCATTGAAGTGTAGAGTTCTGAAGTAAATTAGAACCGTTGATGTTCTGTGGACGCGTGGCATAATATCGCACAGTCTAGAGACTTGGCACTCCGAAAGACTCGAGGGGAGGTGTTTTGGAATTCGCTGAAGCCCGGAGGCTCGAAGTGATCGTGGGTCGTTGACCTTGAAAGAGAGCGGGGACCGCTGATCCCCGTAGCATACCCGAAGTTCACAGAATCGACAGTTTGGGAGATTTGTGGTGTCATAAGTTGAAAACGTCCGGAGCTCGAAGCTTCGAAGCACCGAAATAGGCCCCTGTTGTCTTGACATCTGGTCATAACCCGCGATCATATGCGATTATAGACGAAGGGAAGGGGCCAGGCCTGGAATTCAAATCTGAAGGCCGAACGCTGAATTCCTCACTAGCCTGTAAGCTAGCCAGGTACCAAGCTTAGTCGTTGGATTGGTTGGACGATGGATCTCCACCATAGATTTAGGAACACTCGAAGCTCCGGGATGTCGAAGAACTCAGGATGAAGCATATTGAGTCGGATCCACATGGAAGCCTCGTGGCCCCGACCAATGAACACCCAAGGAACTTGGCAGAGGTATATCTACCAGTTCTGGGCTCGGTTTTGACCATGGAGACCATGGTTGGAAAGCTTTGGACGAACATAATGTGATAGAGACCCCGAATGGAGGATTTGAGATAGTTAAGGAACACGAAATTATGATGCCCCACCCCTTAAAAGAGCACTTAGGGGTCGAGTGTGTTACAAATTGGTATCAGAGCACGACAACAACACTTGGCCTGCTTGGGCTCATGCACGAGTTGTATGAAAATATTTCTAGGGAACTTTAAGGGGTAACACCCTATCTTACCACATTCCTAAGAGGCTTAGAAAACCTCTATTGAAGAGAGGAATGCGATCCTTTACTGTTGATAGATGTTTTGGTAATTGGCACTGTATGTTGGTAATGTTCCCAAATAAATAAGTTGACTTCACTGTGCAATTGTACGCGTCGTTGTACATTCATAAGATTCGGTTACCAAGGCTAAGAGGAGCCTGTGGAAAGTATTACGACCAAACATACATCATCTGCATAAGTTGCTTGAGTAGAAGGATGCAGATTTAAAATACAGTTGGGATTTTACCCCAACGATATTGAACCATGCTAGTCTGTTACAAAAGGGAGCCTAACATATCTTAGGAAATGAAAGTCGATCCTATATGTGTTATCACTGGAATTTCGTCTGCAAATGGTTACAGGAATCCAACATCTCCAAACACCTATTAGTTCATCCATGGCCCAAAAAATGCATTTCCAAAGGGCACAAAACTATACAACTAGTTATAAAATCAACATGCGCTAAGAATACAAAGGAAGCGCACGCACGTGCGTCAGTCGAAAACACCGGAGAAACACATATGTGCGACTGTGGAAGCAAAAAGCCGCACATACCTCAGAATGACGCATTTATGATTTTGGTCAGCCTTTCACCCACTTCTGGTTCATCTCCCAAGTTGATTTGACACCCAAATTCGAGTGGGGGGCTGGTCAAAGACCTAAGGGTGCCCTAAAGAGCCCCTTGTTCACACTAAAGACTGGTTGAATAATGCCTCAAAGATTTGCTATAAAAAGAGGCCATGGGTGCACTATATTTCCAAGAATTCATTTGTATTGTTATACTACCTATATTCTCTTGGATGAACCTCTTTCCTCATTAGAGCATACAAACATCATCTCATTTATCCATTCACATCACCTCTTGAGTGAATGAGCTTTGGATTTCTTCACCATTTTCTTCTAGTTTGTTATTTGTAAGAAGAGATCAATCATTGGGGGTTCAAGAGCCCTCTCTTGGAGAAAGAGGGGACCCATAAGTCTCCCTTTCTCTTTGGTGTTTTCCCACTAATACAACTTATCCATTGGTGGCATGAATGTTGTTTATTTTTGTTCTATTTCTCTTATGCACTATAGTTTAGTTTCTTTTATTGTTATTAGCTTAGTTGTTTGTTTATTTCTTATGCTTGATGTTTCTAACTCTTGCATTCTTATCTGTCTTGTTTAGCTAACCCAAGACTTGTAAGTGTCATTCTTTTGCTCATTTAGGCGACGAAAATGATACAACAGATTGACGACTCCACTGGGGAAAGGTATCAATTTCCTCCCCATTTGGGTTGTTTCAGCACTTCTTTTTGGTTTATTTAACTTGCATGAACCATAACTGACCCATGCCTGCCTGTAAAAAGCTAAATTTGGAGCTGAATTGAGAGAATTTCATCCGAAATTTTCTTCCCGACCGTGTAACAGAAAGTGCGTGGGTTTTTTAACCCATAGGCGCGTCTTTCAAGCACGTGCGCCAAACTCACTGTGTTTCTCAGCGCATTCTGCGCGCCTGCGCCAATAGGTCATTTTTGATTTGCGCATTGGCGCCACATGCGCCTCTGTCTACTCTGCGACCCGCGCATCTGTCCATAAATTCACACATTGTAACGGTTTTTGTGATCTGTTGAAGGCCCATAGCCTTCTTAAGGTTGATTCTATGCAAATTGTAATATTGACCACATTTAGATTCCCTCTCCGCATGAAGGGTTAGTCAAAACATAGGCACTTAGGGGTGTTAAAATCCATATTTATCCTCTTTTTTCTTTCATTTTTCCACATGGATGACTTGCTTTGATTAAAGTTAAGTTGGAATCATTCTATATCACATATATAACCACTTGCATTGGAACCAGAAATTGAACGTCAATCATTGAGTATGCTCTTCTCTTGCGCCATAGAGCGATCTTGAGAATCAGAAAAAACGATTGAGGGAAGATTTCATCTCCCTTAAGGACAAAATATTTAGGAGAGGACAACAACCCCCTCGAGACTCCTCTTAGTTTCTTTTTCAAACACATCTTAAATTTGTAAGGGCCCATACATGCCCACTTGCTACAAAGATAGGATAGTTTTTGAATTTACTTTCTTAGATTATATCACTAGGGAAGTTTAAAGGTTTTGTAATGGGCCCATACATGCCCACATTCTAGGATAGTTTTTGAAGCTTTCTTAGATTAAATCACACTAGGGAGTTAAAGGATTGGTAATGACCCATATGTCCACATGTTAGTTCTTTAGGGAATTTAAAATTCCGCAAGGTTGTACCAATGACATTTAGTAAATTAGGTAATCAAGACTTGTAAGGACCACATGAATTCCACATGCAACAAGGTGACACCTAACTTATTAAAAATTTGGCACACTTTCACTTGTTCACACACAAAGTCACTACTCACTCACATAGTTTCATCTAGAATCGTGGAGGTTGAAGTAAGTTTCCTCCAAAGAGATCTCGAAACGGCCCACCCTTTTATTGACGAAACTATCCACTCCCACTTAAATTCAACGAGGTTGGTTCACACCCCCAATCTCTCAAACAACCACATCTAATTTTTTTTCTAAAATTTCACTAAATTTTCCTCCACAGAAGGTGCCAAAATATTTTTTTTTAGTCTAGGTTGAATCTCGGGGATAAGCATCCAAATAACTCCCCGTTATCTGGTTTTCACATCTTCAAACAGTAGAAGTTGTCAAATAGGGAACTTTAAATGCTCCAAGTCAAGTGTTCCTAACACCATAAGGCAGGGAGATACCCATGAAGGGTCGAAGACCGATGTCCGGTTGTTCTGTGCGCCCCTCCTTGAGGCACCCACCTCTTGGACGGGATCCAACCCGTGACCCATTTCTAAGGCCTAAAATCTAAATGCCGCACTTTGACCGAGGTACCTAGTGACCAAATTTTAGGACATCTACCCCGGTGGCAATTGTGGGCTGCAATTGCACCTTGATCAGATTTTGTGTGGCTATTGGAAAATATCACCAGCTCTTTCGGGATATGCCCCCTCTACTCCTCATTATAACTGATTGTTTCATCCTTCACTAGTTCCTCTTTCGATGGCTTTAGACCCCACTGTTGAGTGCTATTGGAAGGTCCAATGCTATTTTGAGAGAAGGACGTTACATCTTTTTTAGGACACGAGCATTTGTTTTCTTTGTTCTCCCACGCGGACAAAATCTTCCTACCCACATGTATGCTTCTTTATCAATTGATTTATGTATAATTCTCTTGTGATTCATGCGATTGTGAGATATATTGTGAAGTTCAAAAAATTATAACAAAGACTCTTCTTCATTTATTGCTCTCATCACTATTTTCACACACCCACTTTGCTAGTCAGACATCATAGGGGACCCACATAATCCCCATCGTTCCAGAACCTTGCTAAATCTCCCTCCTATTCTAGGGGGAGTTCCTAGTCTTGCCAACTCATCGGCTGCACCTTCTCACACCCTTGTGAGTGCTACCGTCTTGGGGTATGATTTTCTTGGTTCTACTTTACTTGGGTCCACTTCCCAAGGTCAACCATCCACTTGCTTTCCTTTACAAGGGAGCGGGGGGCACACTTATTCCCAAGGAGGAAGTACAACCCTACCTAACCCCCCTCAAGGGTTAGGTACACCAAACACTCACACCATGGCTGGAACTAATCCTCCACTGCCACCCCAGATGCCATACTTGGATTCCCTCAACATGCCGGATCTGACTAAGATCACCAATGATCCTATATTGCATGACCTCACATGGCCTACATGTTAGAATATAGAAGATGGTGTGCTCGTTTTACCATTGACGATATCCTCGTCACCCAACCATAGGCCGAAGCCTCCCTCCGAGCACCTTAACCTTGACCTGAGAATTCCTCCGGAAGCAAACCCTAGGCTAGATAGCCAAACAAGGAGCAGTGCATCAATCCCCAAGGATAGCGCATCACAAAATCTGATCAGATAGTCCCAAACCCTAGCCAAGAGATATCCAAGCCAATACTGAAACTAGCTGCTGCTGCAGCTGCACCTGCAACCCTCCTCCAAACCTGCGCACCAACTGCAACTGCAGTGCGCACCAACTGGGAAAACTGCAGT
>ML822487.1:50918-65476 GCA_009831015.1 Picea engelmannii | reverse complement strand
ACTGAAGGGGTGTGGGCCCATAACCTGTTAGAATATAGAAGATGGTGTGCTCGTTTTACCATTGATGATACCCTCGTCACCCAACCACAGGTCGAAGCCTCCCTCCGAGCACCTTAACCTTGACCTGAGAATTCCTCCGGAAGAAAACCCTAGGTTAGATAGCCAAACAAGGAGCAGTGCATCAATCCCCAAGGATAGCGCATCACAAAAGCTGATTAGATAGTCCCAAACCCTAGCCAAGAGATATCCAAGCCAATACTGAAACTAGCTGCTGCTGCAGCTGCACTTGCAACCCTCCTCCAAACCTGCGCACCAACTACAACTGCAGTGTGCACCAACTGGGAAAACTGTAGTCCTAAGATGCTGTCAAATGAGAACTGGTGCCCTGTATTTATAGTAATCCTGCCAGTTTGCTGGGGCCGACTTCTCCTTCTGGGTATGTGTCTGTTCAGTATATTATTATTAATTCTAGCTGACTTCTTCTCTTGGAGGCTAATAGCCTAATATAAATTATATTCTTGAGCCGACAAGGCTTCTAGGGTTATTAGCCAATTCATTAGGGTTTCTCTTGCTTCCCGGAGACTTCTATTCTCGTCAGGTTCACATGTAGAGGTAAATACCTCCCGTAGCTACCGTAATATTAACACTACAATGCCTACCAAACTACCTTCAGACATCCCCAAGTTTGAAGGAAAAGAGGGAGATGAACCAACCAACCATACCATGATCTTCCACTTATGGTGCTCTTCAAACAATATCATGGACGACTCTGTCTGGTTGAGGTTATTCCAACGCACGCTTACTGGCATCAACCAAGTGGTACGTCGAAAAAAAATCTAGGTCCCATGTGACCTTTGAATCTTTTGCCAAAGCATTTTTGACCTTCTTTCAACTACCAATCCGTCATGACAATGGTCTCAAACTGCTCTCAGAGTTTAAACAAACCGCCGCCACACATCGCTGACCACATTCACGAATGGCGTTGATGACGTAGTCTATGCAAAGCTGAAGCCACCAAGCAACAATGCCTCAATTGGTTTCTCAAATCACTTGTTTCCCTCCTTGCCAAGGATGTGGCTGCCACCTTCCCTCAGTCTGAAGAAGACACCATCGACAAGGCTCAACAGTTAGAACTCATTTATTCATAGTCGGGAAACTTATATACGGTACTACCTGACGCCCCAGGACCTGTGCCATTCGGCCAGGACAAACTTGGGATGTCTCACTCAGCGGATGGATTGATTGGTACCACAACACACCACAATCCACACCCCCAACAACCACCTATGTATGGAACACTTGAATATCTGCCGGTATAAGGAGGACCCCCTTATTATCCTCCTCCCCCTTATCAACAACCATACCCTGTTTCCCTTCCTCCACCCATAAGTGGACCACCACCGACACCCACAATACGCCCAACTGTCCAACCAAGTTTTGGTACCTCCTCTACCTCAGCTTACACCCTAAGCACTAGTGAAAGTGCTACGCCTTCCTATGTACCCTACAGACCATTGCCACCAAATAATCCCTACTTTTCATTTCCTGGCCCTCCACAACCCATGGCTCCACCACAAGGACACCCACATGCTGGGGTTAATTTTGTTCAACGCTCTCCCATTCAACAATATCAAAATTTTGAACAGCTGAATAGCGAAAATCCGACCCATCAGTCGAATAATGCCAAAAAGAAAGGAAAAAACCAAAACAATACTAATCTAGGACTAAGAGGAAATCACCCTCAACAAAACCAACCTGCCAGGGGTAACCAGAATTAGGGGAACCAGAACCCTCAAGGGGGAAATAACAAAAAATGCCAAGGGAAGAATAACAATAATCTTCGGATAAACTTCCTTTGTGCCCTTTGCGGTGAGTGTGATCATTATAATCACTATTGCCTTCAAATCGCTGACTTTAAACGGATGAAAGAATCCGGAAATGGACCACGTCCCCCAGCACCGCCTGCCCCCCAGCAGGCTCCACAAAAATATGTGTAGCAACCACCCCCAACCATGTTGCAAAACCCCATTCCACACCAAGGGGTGATGAACACCCAACACGAGATGCACCCTGCCCCACCACTGATGGGACAATATCCAAACCCCAGAACTCCTGTAGATCGCACTATCCTCGTCACTAGCGAGGTAGAAGTTCTTCTACAAACGCGCAGTCGTCAATACAACACACCCCCTGACTCCAATCCCACTACCTCGGAAGCAACCCCAGTCACAACTGGACCACCTTTGATGATTCCTCGCCCTAATACTGAAACACCCCTTCGTATTCCTCGCATCCCATTACGACGGAATGTCAACAACCCTCAGGCTAGGGTGACACAAAATTATAGTCTGGTCGATGACTTGGCACAATCTCCTGTTGCCATGTCAGTTTTAGAAGTCCTTCAAATCTATCCTACTCAACGGAAGTCATTACTTTTCACCTTGGGGGAAGTGGACCCTACTGATACTCGACTCATCACCTTTGATTTTGATAGTGGAGAACCCCGTCTCCCCGCTTTGGTCGCTTTCCAAATACCGGTTAAAATCCGGAACATCACAGTTCATCGATGCATCATTGATGAAGGTGCATCCACTTGCATCATGTCCAAAATCGTATGGCAGAAACTTGGCTCCCTCGATCTCATACCATCCGTCATTACTCTGAGAGCTTATGATGGATGACCATCCTCTCCTGAAGGGCTCTTTCAAAATGTCCTCGTTGAACTCGGGGGCAAGACTATCCTTATTGACATTGAAGTTATCGATGCTCCACTCGATTACAACATCTTGTTCGGACGTAGCTAGATGTATATTATGAAGGCTGTGGCCTCTTCTGTGTTTTGCACAATAATGTTCCCCCACAATGGGAAGATCGTCACCATCGACCAAGTTTCACATTACGAGCCCAACCCTTCCTCCAACATCGATAACATCCTACCCTTTGTCCACACTAATCCTGATGCCTACCCACTCATTGAAATGGGTCCCAGAATTTTCAAAGACCCATCCTTGCTAGGAACATACCATGGAGCACCTCCTCTCATACATCCCTCGGCACAAGTATGTGTCATCTCATCCAACGGAATTGAAATTGGAGATACCCTCCCCCCCACAGAGGCTTCTTTACTAACTGACGTCCCACTCATCGCAGAGATCATTCCTCAGGAACCCCTTGAGAACTCTTCAACTCCACCTGTTCCCGATTTCACCCTCCCCTAGGGCCACACCCAGTTTGGGGGACAGTCCCCCAAGCCATTACTCAAATCCCCTTCTTTTACCCCCCACGGGCATACAAGCTTTCCAGGTAGCCGCAACGCTTACCCTTCTCAATATGGTGCTGGAAATTCCAGTCTGGTATCTACTTCCACCTGCGATGGTCCCTCAACCATACCTCGCTCCCCAAACCAAAGGAATCTCGATGCAGATTCCAATACTTAGTCCAACCACACCACCCTCACCCCCACTCGCTAACAATGTTGATATAGCTGGGGGAAGAAGGAAGAAGAAAGATCCCACCGCTCCACTTCCCCCACGAGTTCATCCTCCTTGCGCACTATGCGAGAAAGACAAACACCCCACCAATAAATGCCCGTCTCTCCTCGAGCTGCGCAATTTAATTCAAGTCCCTCGAGCGATGACACTGCTTGTCGCTTCATAAAGTTCACTTAGTACTACCACTGCATCCCCTACCACATGAGGCAAAGAACCGCGAACCAAATTCACATGTGCCATTTGTTCAGAATATGGCCATTACACCCACCATTTCCTTGCGCTACCTCACTGTCGACAGACACTAGCAGCAGTACGCCAGAGCTTTCAGCAAGAACCCATTCCATCCGCATCATCTCAAACACATGTCACTGACATCCACTATGTCACGACCTCAGTCAACGAATGGATAAGATGTCTTTGCTCTCTCTCTAAATCACTAGATCACTTCACCTACCAGTGTCCCACGATTATTGAATATAGGCGTCGTCAACTGGCCCTTATTCCCAATCCTCCCATCACCCCACCTCCAGTGATGCCAGTAGTCCCCCCTAATCCCTCTCCAAATATGGTTTATATCTTCTCCCCCGAGCCTGAGGCACTTCCCACTCCTCCATGGTTCATAGATAGCCTAGAGGAGGATTCCCCCCCAAATCCCCCCAATTCTCCAATTCATTTCCCCACGGAAATCTTATGTCCGACTACCATTTTCAACCCATAGTATATTGATATTTGGTTTATGTCGAGTGGACCATCGAAACCCCCTTGCATCATTCCCCCTACTTCTTTACCACCAGAAGACAACCACACAGTGACAGTCACCAATGTTACTCCCTGAGATCCCCTATATTCTTGACAGTTCCACCGTGACGAAGACATCCTCGAGGAATTAACTACCCCTGATTGCCCATGGGATCCGCTCCATCACAGAGCGCTCTTTATTTCACAGGAAGCCTTTTCACATCCCGAACAAAACCCCATATGCGCAATCGAAACCAAATATTTTCTCCCCTCAGGGCATATATATTGGTTCAATAACCCTATCCCTGCCCCCGATGCTTTTGAAAAATGCAACATGGCCAACATTTCCCCCATCGTCAAAATCAATATTTCCATCAAACCTGGAATCATAGAGGAAATCACCATCGGCGCCGCCTGCTCTCCTGAAGAACGCATAGCTTACATATCTCTCTTCTAGGAATACCAGGACATTTTTGCCTGGTCATACACAGAGATGCTCGACCTCGATCCCTATATTGTCGAACATCATATAGACACATGGCTTGATATTACCCCTGTACGACAAAAGAAACGTCCATTACATCCACCCAAAGCAGCCGCTATCAAAGCCGAGATTGAAAAATTACGCGCTTTAGGGTTCATATACCCCATCGCATATACGTCATGGGTCTCCAACCCCGTCTCTATTAGAAAAAAACAAGGCACTATCCGCGTCTGTACGGACTTTTGCGATCTCAATCACGCCTGTCCCAAAGACAATTTTCCAACGCCCTTTATCGACCAAATTATTGATGACTGTGCCGGCCATGAGGCTTTGTCCTTCATGGACGGTTTCTATGGCTATAACCAAACTCAGATTCACCCAGCCGATCAATACAAAACCGCATTCACTATCCCCTGGGGTACTTTTTCATATCGTGTCATGCCTTTTGGTCTCAAGAACGCTCGTGCCACTTTTCAACGAGCCATGACATACATTTTTCAGGATCTAGCTCATATCATCGTCACATACTTGGACGACCTCACCGCTCGATCCAAGAAACACACTCAACATCTCGATGATTTACGAATCATCTTTCAAAGGTGTCGTCAGTACAATATCCGCTTGAACCCCCTCAAGTGCGTATTTTGCGTCACCACTGGATGCGTCCTTGGATTCATCGTTTCCCAACATGGCATCACTGTGGACCCCCTTAAGGTCCAAGCCATCACACAAATTCCCCCCCCCCTCGAAATTTATGCTAGCTACAAATCTTACAAGGCAAAGCTAACTTTTTACGTTGCTTTGTCCCCGATTACGCCACTCGTGCACACGATTTCCTTCACCTCTTATGTCATGATATCCCATTCCAATGGGATGAACATTTCCAAGGTTCTTTTGATGATCTCAAAGCGACCCTCTCCAATGCCCCATTGATTAGTCCACCCGACTATGACCACGGCTATATCCTCTACTTATCGACCTCAGCCGTCTCCGTAGCAGGAGTTCTTGTCCAATTAGGGGATGACGACCGTGAGCATGTCATTTACTATATTAGTAAAAACCTTTTAGGGTCACCCTTGAAATACAATCACGAAGATAAACTCGCCCTTGCGGTTGTCCTCTCAGTCCATAAACTGTGCCATTACATCCTGCTTCGAACTACCAAGGTCATAGTAGATTCCAACCCCATGCAATATTTGCTCAGTCGCCGACAAATTAATGAAAAATTTGCCCGATGGATCGTCATCCTCAAAGAGTATGACCTCGAATTTTCAACACCCAAGAGAAAGAAATCCCTCGTCCTTGCCGAACTCATTTTGACATTTCCCTATGATACTACTAGCTCTCCCGTCAATACCAACTTCCCCGATGAACATCTCTTTTACATCCCCTCGGATGACTCTTGGTACGACGATATCCTTGTGTATCTCCGAACACAGAAGTTTGGAAACCACCTCTCCCGGGACGATCATCGACGTATTCGCCACCAGGCCCCTCACTACCTCCTTATCGGTGATATCTTGTATCGACGAGGGTTTGACACTGTACTTCGTCGATGTTTGACTGTCGACGAAGCCGATAGAGTCTTGAATGAATGCCACATCGACATCTTCGGTGGCCACCTCTCAGGGATGTACACCGCCCAGAAAATCATTCGAGCAGGCTACTTTTGGCCCACATTGTTTCACGATTGCATCCACGCTGTGAAGTGATGTGTCAAATGTTAGCTATATGCCAACAAAGCGAGAGCACCACCCTCTCTTTTCCACCCAGTCATTACTGCTGACCCATTTTGCAAATGGGGCATAGACTTCATGACTTGCAACCCTCCATCTAGAAATGGACACAAATACATCGTTCTGGCAGTCGATTACTTCACCAAGTGGGTTGAAGCCATGCCCACCTTCAAAAAAACCGCTGACACTGCAACGCATTTTTTCTTTAACCACGTCATCTCTTGCTTTGGAGTCCCACTACAGTTAGTCTCCGATCACGGGAAACACTTTGAGAATGATATTTTCGTCAAACTCTCCTCCAGGTTAGGCTTCTCCCACGAGTTCGCCTCCCCATACTACCCTCAGTCCAACGGACAGGTAGAGGCGGTCAACAAGGTCCTCAAAACCATGTTGCAGCGCATGGTTAACAAACATAAGACCAATTGACACCATATGTTTTTTTCCGCACTATGGGCTTATTGCACGACAGTTAAAACTTCCACTAGTTTCACATCATTTCATCTTGTCCATGGGGTCGAGGCCACTCTCCCCATTGAGTGCGAAATCCCCACCTTACGCACCACTATTGAGCTATTACCCGACACTGCTCCAATGGAGTAGCGTTTGCTAGACTCAGAGTCATTGGATGAAGACCGTCGGTCTTCATTACGGAACAATGAAGCAGCCAAAAAATGGTCGAAGGCCACCTTTGATCGCCATGTCAACCTTCGATCATTCAACGAAGGCGACCTCGTCCTTTCTTACGATATCGCTCATGATACCCTCGACCATGGAAAATTCGAGTCATTATGGCATGGAACTTACATCGTCCAACATTGCCTCACTAAAGGAGCATATATCCTAGCCTCTCCCGAAGGCCACCCTCTCAAAGAACCCGTCAACGGGTTGTACTTAAAGAAATTTTACGCCTGAGCGTAGCCATTCTACCCTAGGATTTTTATTTTTTGTAAACTTTTTTTGGAGTTTTTAATCTTCTTTTCCCTCCATGCCTTGCGTCTAATCTACCATTTGTGTTATTGATAGATGCTTCCTCCATCGACCTACCACATCGGTTACATCGACCGGGCTAGCCGTTGGACACATAATCTCGCTTCGGCTACTTGGACCCTCTATACCCCCTCACATGAATTGCTCCACTCCAGCGGCATATGTTTGGGCTCTGCAACCAACAACCAAGCATAATACACAACCATCATTGGCCTCCTTGTCGAGGCCAGTCACCGCCATATTCATCACCTTAACGTCTTATTAGATTCCCAACTCGTTGTCCTTCAACTCAACAATGTGTATCGTGTCCGCGATCCTTGCCTATTACGCAAATACCTAAAAGTTAGACTTTTATCTCAACATTTTGATTCAATCACATTTACACATATCCCAAGACAATGCAATAAAATAGAAGATAATATGGATAACCTAGTGTTAGATTGGGATTTATCACATCAAGTTACCATTACACATACATAAACCATCAAAAGTATGTCACAGGATATAAATTAGACATCATAAACAACATCACAAAAACATCAACACATGTGAACATCACAAAGATCCAAAAATGTATATCCATATATATATATCGATCAATGTGCCACCAATGTTTACAAAAAATAGTACATGTACAATATCCGTAGGCAGGTGAACCACCTCACCCCTATAAGTACAAAATCGGTGTCACAACACCATATACCAAATGGGCTTGCAAGCCTCTATAAATACAAAAATTCTTACATCAAGCACTCATGGTGCCGCTAGAGCACCTCCACCAGGTCCTCTGTCAGGAGGTGGGGCCCCACCAGCTGGGGTTCTGCCCAGTCTAGGAGGCAGTTTCCCTGCCATCGCTGCTATTGCTACCGTTGCTCGACGGATCAAGGTACGCAACTCCGTCGGAAGATCCACACACTGCTCCAAGACCCCCTCGTCCCAAATCTGGGTCCACATACCCTCAGGTACTCCCTGTAAAACCACCTCCAATCGACGACGAAAGTCCTCAAATACCCCGCTGGCCTCGGCAGGAGGTGCACGTTAAGGTCCTGCACTAGGGTCACCATAACATCGCCTCCTACCATCTCTATCTACATCCACGGACCTAGCACTTGCCTCCTCCGTCTGGTGCCTCTCTCCTACTCGAGGGTCCTCCTGCGTTGGTCTCACTGGCCCCTCCTGAGCCGACGCTCTAACCAACTCCATCTCCTGGCCTCGGGGTCCCACATATGCACATACAATCAACAAATGATAATATCAACATCCATCAATACGTAATACATATGTGATACTATCTAAAAAATCAAATCATCAAAATCAACATACCTCTGTGGTCCCAAACCTCTCCAGGAGGTAAGACCATATCGGGATCCCGACGATAGTCCATCCTGCCATACGGATATCAGAGGATGATCTGTGGAATCTGACGCCACACACATGCTAACTTGGCCGTAAAGTAATGGCCACCCTCCCCACCCCCATGATGCACCAATATCGCTTCCCACCGCATCAATCGTAACTCTCGTGCCCCTGGAGCATCCAACGAAACTCTAGGGTGCAACATATGCACCCTATCCAAAAACCAGGCCACCAAGATAGACCCAAAGGAAAAATCAATAGAGTCAACAAATCGACATCGGTTAAGATGCCCCATCATCTTGGTACGTAGCATCAAGCCCCAAGCAAAATGCTCTCCACATAGGGCCCGCTGCATGATCCTCAACTGAGCACCACTCATCCGCTGAGTAGAGAGGGACCCATAAACCCTCACAATGATCGCTGCAATGCAACGATGCACAAGGGCATCCATCACCCCAATCCTCACCACTGAGCCAGACATAAAGTCCTGCCCAGTACAATATGTCCGTGCCAGGTCTGCCAACTGTCCATCCCCTGGAAACACGGGCTCAACAGGTAGAGGACTTCCCCGAAAAGGGAGCCCAGTCAAAAAATATACATCCTATGTCACAGAGAATGTGAGCTTCTCTCCTCGTACAATGAAACACTGCCTATCAATGCTCCACATCGAGATCAGGAATTGCAGTAGATACTCCTGCACCCGTAACAATGAACAATCAAAGAACTTTAGCAGCCCACAGGCTGCCAAAGTCCCCCGCACACCGGGCTCCTCATCTCTAACCGCATTTCTCAGACGCTCCCAGTCTCTCTCCCTCTAGTGGCTGACATCCTCAACTGATCACCTGGATCCACATAAACAATACATGATCAGACATCACAATCCATAAAACCACTAAAATCTCCAAAAAAGATAAGTTTTACACCCTTCATCCTTTCCTCAAGGGAGCGAATGTTTTCCCCACAGGCGCACACATATGCGTGCTTGTTCACTCCACAATTGCGCATGCATGCACAAATGTGGGCGATACGGGGGCGCACACATGTGCCCCTGTCACACACACAGACCCGCATCCCAGCGCGCCTGTTCACTACACAGTTACGCACACATGTGCAACTGTTAGGAACACAGTCATGCATGTATGCCAACTGTGCTTCAAACAGGTGCGCATCGGATGCACACCTGTTTTCCCCACTTGGGCGCCCCCGTGCATGGATTTCCCAATTACAACAGCACATTCATGCACGTGAATCATTTGATCACCCGTGCACTGGGGGGCCCACCCACTCCTAATCCTGTACGACCATCGATACAACCCTGCCCAAAAAGAAATCCTACTTATTATGTAAGAGGCTATGACCACTAACCTGGCACTTGCTACTCCTAGATCGACTGACTCGATCTCCCAGAATCTTCAAATCTCTCCTCAAATCTCTCGTCAATCCACTATGACAACAGGTACAAATGAGGTGGCAATGTGGGCCCTACAACTATATATAGTCCCTTTTTGCCAAACTTCCATACTCAATTCTGAGAGCTTCGAGCATCCGTTTTCTGATCCGTCTTCAACCATGGGATTAGGATCCCGCCGCCGCCACCTACACAGTCACTTTCCCTGGGCCACCATCCATCCTCGGCCCTCGAGGAGCATTTTTCTCACATCACAGCCAGGTACACATGCTCATGTTCAAAACTCTCAAATAACTGTTATATGTTCTCTACTTTCAGATATCATTCATGATGGGTATTTGGTTTTCTATTTGTGCAGGTACTTGGTCATCACCCACCAGCATGGCATGTACTCATTCCCTCTGAATATCAATTGCATCTCCCAGTCACACCCTCCGATATTTGCCTCTAGGGTCCCCCCATCCGGCTCTGCAGTACTCACACCTCCGTTGCATTTCAGTACTGTCAACCGATAACACTCTCTCCCACATGATTTGTCCCCATCGTAATCCCCTCTGGCACTTTGAAACTCGTGATGTTTTCACCCCCTAGTGCTGGGAGTCCCAATAGTCTATGCATTTCCGAGAATCAACCACATGTTCCTTCTCCTCATTTTGCTAGCTTCCCCATAAAGGACTCCTGGGTAATCTCATTACGGTTCACATTTGACTGCACCTCCGCAGTATCATTAACTCTCCATCTCATCCACCATCAGTTTCCCCATCTGCAGATTGTCGTCCATTCATTTACCTAATACAAAAACTCACCTATGGGGCCCCCACCCTCCACCTATTTTCCAAGCTACTTGAGCCCTCGCCGGCCAAGCCATATTACATTGGGGCACTCGTTTCTGTATCTGTACACTTCTCCCAACTTATTCTTTATTCATTTGGTAATTGTACAAAGCCTTTGTTTCTATCCTTTACCTAATTTTTTGTCGTCACCTTTGGTGACCTTCTTTTCCCGACAAAGAAACCCATGTCGCCCTTAGTTGGGGAATTCCTTACCTTCTACTCTCATTGACATCGTCCATAAAACCTCGAGTATCCCACAGTCCATGTACCCCTGATCTCTGAGTTTATACACTTTGTCACGTATTTGGAACAATTTATCCCACGTCTAGTTGTCCCCCTGACACTAGATCTAGTTTCACGGTTGCTGCCACTCATCCTTCACATATATCCCCAACCAAGGGAAGTCTTGAGTCTCCCTGCATCTTGACTTCGTCCAAGTCCCTCCTCATTCCCTGATCTCATCTAGTGGATTTCATGAATCCCTTTGCTTCTTGGAGTCTCGTCTCCCTTTCTGTCGAAATCAACACAGTTTCCAGAAGGGCGACAATATCTTGACTCTCATTACCTTTACAATGATGAGTCTTGGACGATACAGAGAGATCCATCATTACTTTTTGCTATCGTTGACCCCCATAGCATTCAACTTCAACACCGTCTCATGGTATGATGGGTCTTACTTTGCGACTATTTGCAGTTGTTTAATCTTCGCCGAAGACGTATGAAATTTCATAGGATATCAATTCCTGCGTATCATCGACACTTCATATAGGTGTCATCACATTTTTTCAGAGTTTGTTCACCCTCAGAATTGTACTCTGCCATTATCAAACCGCCCCAGAGGGCATTGCAGTTATCTACGTCAACATACAACTTCAATTACTGTCTAAAACATTTTGAGTTACATGACACGATCATGGGGAATGCCCACCTCGTTTGTACGTAGTTTTATTTTTCCACACCTCGCAAAAGGTTTGGGTCCTACTGGTTCCCCTCTCCCTCCAATGGGTCGCTCTTGCAATTCCCCTCAACACTCTTTCTTACAAATGTACTCTCAGTAGAAGAAACATTGATGTATTTCGGCTATACGTATGCTCCTAACCTCACACATCAGGGGGCATCTGTTATCACTGGAATTTCGTCCGCAGTTGGTTACAGGAATCCAACATCTCCAAACACCCATTAGTTCATCCATGGCCCAAAAAATGCATTTCCAAAGGGCACAAAACTATACAACTGGTTATAAAATCAACACGTGCGCCAGTCGAAAACGCTGGAAAAACGCACATGCGCCCGATGCACGACTGTGGACGCAAAAAGACGCACATACCTCAGAATGACACATTTATGATTTTGGTCGGCCTTCCACCCACTTCTGGTTCATCTCCCAAGTTGATTTGACACCCAAATCCGAGTTGAATCCAAGTGGGGAGATGGTCAAAGAACTAAGGGTGCTCTAAAGAGCCTTTTGTTCACACTAAAGACTGGTTGAATAATGCCTCAAAGATTTGCTATAAAAAGAGGCCATGGGTGCACTATATTTCAAAGAATTCATTTGTATTGTTATGATGCCTATATTCTCTTGGAGGAACCTCTTTCCTTATTAGAGCATACAAACATCATCTCATTTAGCCGTTCACATCACCTCTTGAGTGAATGAGCTTTGGATTTCTTCACCATTTCCTTCTAGTTTGTTATTTGTAAGAAGAGCTCAATCATTGCGGGTTCAAGAGCCTTCCCTTGGAGGAAGAGGGGACCCAGAAGTCTCCCTTTCTCTTTGGTGTTTTCCCACTAATACAACTTATCCATTGGTGGCATGAATGTTTTTTATTTTTTGTTCTATTTCCCTTATGCACTCTAGTTTAGTTTCTTTTATTTTTATTAGCTTAGTTGTTTGTTTATTTATTATTCTTGACGTTTCTAACTCTTGCATTCATCTCTATCCTGTCTAGCTAACCCAATTGGACTTGTAAGTGTCCTTCTTTTTCTCATTTAGGTGACGAAAATGATACAACAACATGAATGAGATTATGCTGAAGAACACTAATATTTAAACTAAATTAGCAATGTGAACGTATGGAAAGGATCCGCAGTAGTAATGATTACTTATTTAATGAAGGGTTAAACCTAGTATAGGTGTATAACCCCTCACAATAAGAGGAATGAGTCTAGTGACAATTCCCTGAAAAGGGAGAGCATGCACAACTCTCGGGTTTCAAGTGCATTGAGAAACAAATTTTGTTTTTGGGTACATGAATTGTTGGACAAGGTTTTTCTAATCAAGCTGATAAATGAAGCTGTAGAATTATAGAGTGATTGAGTGAGAAATCACAACAACCTCCCTTGCTTGGTGGATAGGAAACTAATCTGCCAGAGTTCTTGTGGGAGGAGGAGAATGGCCTCCATACCTGACTGTGTTGAACAAAAGGAAGAATTCCAGATGTAATGGTCAAGACCAATCTTGACCTAAAGATACTTTGGATTTCTGAACTAGGATACTTAATAAGTAGTCCAAATTTTATTAGACATTATTGTTGAAATTAAGATAAAATAGTTGACTAAATGTTGATCCTCAACGTGGTAAAGGAAGTGTTGGGGCACTTCTAGAATCCCAATGGGTCAGATTGACATCCAATGGTGGATGGTAGCCATATAGATATAATTGGAATCTACTTTGGATGATTCTGTTACCTTGGGCAGGGTTATAATTGCCCAGATTGTATTTATAAGTTGGGTAATGTTCTAGGGAGGTTGAGGCAAGAATGTTTTCTTGCTAGCTGTTATCATATAAAAAGGGAACATAGTTATGACTATGTCTGATTCAAATTCCATGTGGATGTCGTGTGAATGACTGCAAGTTATCAACTGAGAGGGAAATTTAGTGTTGAGTGTTCTTATGAGGCTTGTCATAAGGATGGAAACAATATCCTTGGAGGAAGATCTGGAAGTCTGAGATGCCCATGTGCATGCATGACATGGAAAGGGTGCAAGCAATGAGCTTGCATGATGAATGTTTGGTTGGGTTTGTGTGTGTTTATGTTTTAATGCATGGATTTAATACATTGTGAAGCTTCTTGATATGAAGCCCGATAGTAATATTAGTTAGGTATGAATGATATTAAATGTGAAAGTGATGCACATGTATGATGTAAGGATATATGTATACTAAAGGCACAATATGGATGCCTTGATGAGTGATATGTAAGGAGAATTGCACTTGCCAAGATTAAGTGAAAACCATGGATGCATGGTTGAGTCCATTTTTAAAGAGTCATGAAAGATCTGTTTTGAATGATAGCTTATGGGGGAATGCACTCCATTCCCTCAGGAAAGATGAGTATAAATAAATGAAAGAGTAAATGAGCAAGGATGGTCTGTTGTCAAGATAAGAGGCAAATGATTATGCCTTGAGGATCACATGAGAATGATTTTGAACAATCATGAGTTGACTAATTTTAGAATAGATATGTATGTAGGCTGTGAAATATACCCATGGAAGCTACACACAGACTGTTGATTATGCATACG
>ML822487.1:40136-50681 GCA_009831015.1 Picea engelmannii | reverse complement strand
CATCATGTAATGAATAAAAGACTAATGAATGAATAAATGATTAGGTTTGATTGAATAGGCTTGGTTAAAACCATGTTAAGGAAAGGCGGTTGTATGCCTCAAATTCCCAAGTAGAGTATGCTCCAGGAAGAAAACCCTGATCGAATCAGGATACTTAAGAACTTGACACAGGATATGAATGCGAGCCACTCATCTGAGGAAAGACCGATCGCAGTCGTCAAATGAACTTCACTATCCACTGGAGTTAACAGATCAAAAACCAACCATTCAATTAGATTGACGGTCAGGGATCATTGCGGAGAGTGAAGGTGAAATTAATGGACGTACTAGTTCATGACCCGCAATCAACCAACACCCTTGATCTTGTTGGGGTGGAGGATCAACAACCACGATTAGACATAGTCAGGCGAACACTTTCCAGATTGGGCCCCGCAATCACTATGAACTGTCGATCTGTGAACATAGATCGATGGTTGGGAATCATTGCTGAGTGCGAAGGTGAAATTAACGGATGTGCTAGTTCACTGCCCGCAATCAATCAACGCCGTTGATCTCATCGGGGCGGAGAATCAACGACCATGATTAAAAGAGTTGGGAAATAATTTTTTTGCGGAGATTGAACTCTCCGATAAAGAGCGAGCATATTGGGATTCCGCAATTGCTGTGAATAGTTGATCTGTGAACGATTGGTGGACGAACCTGCAAGGAGCCCACGCTATAATGTCGCGTGAAACTCGTACTGTGATTGGGTTCTATGGTTGAATTTAGCACGTCGAAGCTCTGTATCAACCTAAATTCTTGGTCCAACACTTCTGTGTTGGCATTATTATTTTTATCTGGAAATCATATGGTTAAAATCGATTGAGAGCTAAGATCGATGGCCCACGATCAACTCAGAGATTTCAAATGCACACGAGTTAACATCGATACCTGTACCTGTAATTTAAATTGAATATAACATTTTTTTGAGTATTGGATCTGATCGTAGATCAAATGATCCATATTCATTGCGGAGATCGGAAGGAGAATTAAACCACGAGCTAGTTGAGGTTCCACAATCCCTTGCAGCCATTGGATCCGGGGGAAAACAGATCTACACCGTCGATTTGTAGACAAGGGGTTTAGCCAGGATCATAGCGTCTGGACACAGGAGATGAAATGGCAGCACCTGAAAAGAATAGAGTTGAGGTCACAACTCTTGGTCGCATGGAGAGAAAACAGAGTTCCTCCAGGTCAGTTAAGGAAGATAGAGTTTAACTCTCTACATTAGACTGTGGTCACAAGGACTGGGTCTAAGGGAATAAAGGCACTCATATCTAGCACATTGCATGGAATTGCTCGAAGAAATGCATGTTTGCATGAAAGGGGGACCTTCTGAAATTTTTACGTACATTATATGGATGTCAAATGAATGCTTAAAGGCATTCATGTGAAACCTGGAGTTTCATGAATGTCGATTTTTAGGGCTGTGATCGATTCAAAGATAATATGGTTCTGCTAAAATAATAGATATGGACAAAGAATCCGTATGGTAATAAGTTGGTTGAATTCAAACACACCTTGGCAGGAGTGCCTAACTTGAAATCGATGCAAGGGTGCATTGGGTATGAATGTGGCCATGAATGTTGGCACATTCACTAAAGTCGATTGATATCTGAATTTCATTTTGAAAAGTTGATATACTGAACTGATGCATGTGTAAGGAATGAAATTTCTTTTTTCTTTGTATCATCTAATGGATAAAAGTGTTTTGATTGTTATCATGCACAATTTAAGAATTGTTTGTGATAACGTTATAAAGGTGCAGTGAAAATATATGTGCATGGGAAACTAACAATTTGTTTGGCTGAGGAAAACTGATTTGGAGGAAGAAAGAGTCTTGGTTATGGCAATGTTGTAAGCCCATAAGGAAGACCGATTGCCTACTGGGCTAAACTTCTATGGGGAGGAAATTCCCATGCGTGTGAGTCTGGTTCCATGCGGAATAGATCTGAAAATAAATGAATAATTTGGAAAATCTGTGGATGACAGATTTGCAATAAAATTTTGAAATTTAGAATTGTATGATGTCTCATGAAATTCTGTATGCCTGTGCTATAGGTGAGAAGAAAATATCTGTCCAGAAAGGATGGATGAAGGCTATCCAACTGAAAATCATGAAGGAGGGCATTGCTGAGCTAGGAGAACCCTGTGGTAAGCCATGATCACCTGGAATATGTTGTGTTGAGGTAACACAAGATGGAGGGACACCTCGATAGAGAAAGTTTGAAGGATGCATCGACTGTAAGTCTCGATAAAGTCTCTGGAATTCTTCCTGTGCGAGAAAACCTTGGCAAGGTAAGATGGATCACCCGAGGAATTGTATAACAGAGAAGGGGATGCCTGAGCCTGGGCATGGAGGGTGAGTGACCACAAGGAAGAGGAGACTTTGATAGTTCTTGTAAAATATTGATTGGGATCATGCACACAATGGGTATGTCAAGGAAAAACAATGAGCCTCGATAACAAGACAACCATGTGGATACAAATCCACAAACTATGCAGATAAGTATTGTGCTAGATTATGAAATTTTCTTAGAAATTTTATGCAATAGTGAAATGTTTTCGCATGAGACTATGATTAATGTGCTTGTTGTCCAAGAATTATTGAAGGCAAGTGACGAAGATTAAGAGTATGAAAAAGGACCTGACTGAGGACGAAGGTAAAGACTTCTGAAGTGGCTGAATGAGAAAGGAATGACAAGTGTTTATGAGAAAGAACACCGAGGACGATGTTACTTTTAAGGGGGATGGAATTGTAACACCCATGTTTCCCCCAAATTGTAATTAATCATTAATTAAGATTACCATGTTGTGGCATGAGAACAGTGTAAATGTATTATTGTTTAATTTCCAAATAAATGACTGTGGGGGTGAAGCCTTGAAAGTACTATCCATGATATTACTAGAGGAAAGAATGGGAAAACTATAGAGAGGGTTCATTATGACAAATGACCCCAAATTTTCTCTTTCATGAGGATAATAAACCTCCTCCGGTTCCCAAGGAGGAATCAATTAATGAAGAAATGATCGGTGGCTGAACCATCAACCACCCCATGAATGGAAGCATGGTGTAGTTGAAGAAGTTCAACCCGAAGTGCCACAGGGTCCTGTAGACCCAAACTGATCTGAGTTTCCTTCTGACAGAAGGAACAAGATAGGTGGAGAACCTTCCTGAAGGGGGGAGAAGACATACATAAGAAGACACACAGGAAGAGAAGAGGGGGGAACACGCAGAGATTTCCAGTAGAGAACGAGTAGAAGGCCACGAGCTTGATGCTGAGGGAGCATCTGATAAACCTTGTAGAGGTCGTGACAGAGAAGAAAATCTTTGAGAGTTTGCAGAAAACAAAACCCGAGCATAAGGTTGCGAGTTTGATGCTGAGGAAGCATCTGATAAACCTTGCAGAAGCTGTGAAAGAGAATGGATCTGTGAGAATTGGAATAAATTCCTTAGTGATATCATGACTTGGCACGGGGGTGGCCAAAGAGATAAGAATGAATGCCTATGAGCCTATGGTTTGGTGGAAAGGCGAACACCCATAGTCAATTATTTGGCTTCAACCTGTAATAGATATGTATTCTCATATCTTGTGTAATTGAATTGTAACTGTAAATTAAAGTTAGATATCCTATGAATGTTTCAGGGATGTGCATATTTTCTTAATGATTAGAATGTATCCCTTATGAACTATGGTTTGGAAGACCTGCTTCAATCAAACATTTTAAAGTTTTTGGGAGTAAATGTTATATCAAGAACAATGATGAAAATGTTGGCAAATATGATGACTGGGCTGATGAAGGTATCTTTTTGGGTTATGCTACAAATAGTAAATGGTACAAATGCTACAATAAGAGACTGCACAAACTAGTTGATTGTATAGACATAAAAGTTGATGAAGAAATCCAAGTCAGAAATGTAAGCAGTGCTGAACCAAGAACATAAGATATAGTTGAAGATGAAGATGAACAGGTCCAAGGATTAGAAAAGGAAGAATCTGAATCAGATGAAGATACGAATACTCAGACTGATGCAAATCAACAGAAATAAGCAAAATCACCTCTCAAAATTATTAGAAAGAGTCGTCTTGAAAATAAAATAATTGGAGATATAAATAAAGGAGCTCAGACAAGAAGGAAATTGATTAAAGAATCAGAACAATCTCATGTTTCCTTTTTATCTATGACTGAACCTAAAAGTTTTGAGGAAGCTAGCCAGGATGATAATTGGATTAGAGAAATGAATGAAGAGCTTGATCAGATTGAGAAGAACAATACTTGGGAGCTTGTCCCTAGACCTAAAGATAAATATGTAATAGGTTCCAAATGGGTGTTCAAGAATAAAATGAATGAAAAAGGACAAGTTGTTAGAAATAAAGCCAGATTGGTCTGTAAAGGGTATGCACAAGTTGAAGGTCAGGACTTTGATGAAACTTTTGCACTAGTGGCAAGATTGGAAGCTATCAGAATGTTTCTTGCTTATTCATGTCACAAGAACTTTAAATTTATTAGATGGATGTTAAGTCAACATTTCTTAATGGAGATCTAGAGGAAGAAGTATATATGGAGCAACCTGAAGGATTCTCATTGACAGATAATCCTAATAATGTTTGCAAGCTGAAGAAGGCCTTATATGGACCTTTACATTAAGTCTGAAGGTGATAATTTATTAATTGTTTTGGTTTATGTAGATGATATTATTTTTGAGTGCACTAATGAATCATCTGTCCAGTGGTTTGCTAACTCTATGCAAACAGAATTTGAGATGTCCATGATAGGAGAACTGCCATATTTTCTTGGCTTACAAGTAAAATAGAGTTATGCAGGAATTTTTATATCTCAAGAAAAATACTTGAAAGAGATGTTGAAGAAATTTCAGATGGAGGACTCCTCTCCTATTAGTACACCCATGGTGGTTGGTTGCAAGCTCATTAAAGATGACATTTCACTCGATGTTGATCAAATGACATATCGATCAATGATAGGCAGTCTTTTGTACATCACAACATCCCGTCCTGATATAATGCAAGTTGTTGGAATGGTAGGTTGTTATCAGTCTGCTCCTGAAAAAAGTCATTTGGTAGCTGTCAAAAGGATATTCAAATACTTGAAGGGAACAATGACTTATGGTATGTGGTATCCCAGAAATCAGAATTTTCAGTTAACTGCTTATTCAGATGCAGATTGGGCAAATTGTGTAGATGAAAGAAAGAGCACCAGTGGAGGTGCCTTCTTCCTGGGAGATTTGTTGGTAGCATGGATTAGTAAGAAACAAGGGTCTATTTCCTTATCAAATACATAAGCAGAGTACATTGCTGCTGCTACTTGCTGTACTAAGATCTTGTGGATGATTCAAACTCTTGCAGATTTGAAGGTAAACTATACGGATCCGATTACAATTCACTGTGATAACACTAGTGCCATTAGTGTCTCCAAGAATCCTGTTCTTCATTCCAAGACTAAGCATATCCCAATAAAATACCATTTTCTCAGAGAACAAGTCACAAATAGAGTTGTTCAGTTGAATTATATCTCTTCCATAGAATAGATAGCAGACATCTTTACTAAACCCCTAGCCAAGACACCATTTGATTATCTCCGACATAAGCTGGGTGTCATCCCATATGACATCTAAGCAAGTTCATCCTGTTAGGGGGAGTTTTGTATTGATTGATTGAATATCTGATACCTCCTAAAATTAATGCAACAACTTAGGGGGAGCATGCTCTCTTTGACATTGATGTCAAAGGGGGAGAAAAGAATCTGGGTGCCTTTGTTGCCATCAATGCCAAAGGGGGAGATTGTTGGCATGTTTTACAGGCAGCATATGCTTGTCATTGATGGCAAGTACAACATCGATGATAGCTTGAATACAGGAAGAATGTAACAGATGGGCACCAAAAGTATTTTGGGAAGACGCTGCAGAGCAAGCTCGATAAGATTAGAAGAGATAATGTAGAGGATGGTTGGCATGCTTTACAGGCAGTATGTGCTTGTCACTGATGGAAAGATCAGAGTATGGAGTGAAGGAAAAACAAGGACAAAGTAAGATCAGGAGGAATTAACGCAGAGTCGAACGCAGTGCCTAATCTTGGGAGGAGAAGCGTCAGTGATCGCTGGATCCCATTTAATTTCTCAAAAGAAGGAGGACCGTCAGATCATATTGTAGACAAGAAGAACACATAGAAGAGAAGGACAAATCTCAGGTGTCATATCTGAGCATAAGTTCCGACCATCGTTGGATCAGGAAGAACCTGCACATTCTTTATAGTGCACGATCGAAGCGGTGGTCCAACTCCATTTCAGAGTTTTGGCTATCGGGATTTCAGATATCGGGAGATGGAAGTGTCAAGGTTCTTTACAACATGAGTCCCGGAATCATGAAATGCGAAATTCCGAAACAGACACGTCAACAAACCAGGTTAGCTAAGAACATGTGGCACAACCAGGCAATGACAAGTGTCAAGCTGGTTCAATATTTCAGGCACGTGTAAGTCACGAATCAGAGTGACACATGGCAATTATTTGACATGTGTCAATCCACGTGTGATGTCAGTAGGTTTATCACTTCAGGGTTTCGTGAATCACGACTTGGAGAGTCAAGAAACAATACCACAAGAATGTCGAAATCACGAAATGCAAAATCGCGAAATGATCTAAGCCGTCAGATCAAGGTTTGATGTAGACCGTTGATCCAACCCCATATCAGGGTTTCGGATACCAGAAGTTGGAGTGTCGAAACAATTTGCAACAAGAATGCCGAATTCGCGATATGCGAAATTGCGAAACAATCTCGGAGTCTCAACTGTTGCAACTTGGAGTGACGAGAACCTCCATCTAAGGAATTGCGAGATGCGAATTCACGATGAGATCTGGACCGTCAATACACCAAGATTCTGGACCGTTGATCTAAGCTCCATCTCGGAGTCTCGCTTATCGCAACTTGGAGTGATGAGAACCTCCATCTAAGGAACAACAAGATGCGAATTCATGATGAGATCTAGACCGTCAATTCATCGAGATCGTGGACCGTCGATCAAGGTCGATGAAGGTCATAAGTTCGTGAAAATACTGAAAAGGTGAAATGGATGTAGCCTGTGGTCACATCGGTGGAAGATGGGGGAAGGAGCTAGTGCAGACAAGCTCCTTTTCGGAGTTTCGGGGATCGCGACTGGGAGTGTCGAGACACTTGGTCACACGAATTCCGAATTGCCGAATGCCGAAATGCCGAAATGAATGCAATATCCCATGGAGCCAATCCAACAGTGCAGGTGAATTTGAGTATGATCAGAGGGATAATGTTGCTCTTCACAGTGTAACTGCTAGAAACCATTGACGGTTTCTGTCAGAAGATTCGAAGAGACTTCTGTGTGATTGCGAGAGGAGCTGAAGGCTCTCTAAGCTTCTTCCAGTGAACGAAGGCGATTCTTAGAGGGACTAACAAGTGGATGAGCTTTGAAGTTTGTAACTGAAGCATAAAGTATAAGCTCGACTATGCCAGAGAAGACGAAGAGTCTCGACTGCCAAAGAGGCTGAGGAATCTCAGCATGACATCCAGTGATGCTGAAGGCATGGGAAAACTACCAAAGAAGCTGAGAAGTTGTAATGATGATCAAATAGAGCATTCACTATGAAGATATGTAGAAGCATTGCGCACATTGCATGTTCAAGGTGCACAGAAGCTATAAGAACATGGAACAAAGAAGTGATGAGGGTGTTGTTGCGGAGGTGAAGTAATGCATGTGTGAGGAAGTAAAGAGGTGGTGGAGCAGTTGAAATGGATAGGAAACAAAAGGTGCATTGAATGGGAGTGGCACACAGAGCACAAAAGGAGAAGAACAGAATGGGTAGCGGATGCATGTTGGAAGACAATGAGGAAGACTGAGTATCAAAATCTTGCAGAATAGTGATGAGACTGGTAAGCTGTTATTGAACACTATATCACTGTAATTGGTTTCAGTATTTCATATTCATATTTCAGGGTGGTTGGGAGGTGCTAGGGAGGACTGGTATCCTCAGAGGTTCAAGTGGGTGCTTGAACAAAGGGAGTTGTAGCTTCCTTCTACTTGGTGCTAGAGAAACCAGGGAGTTGGTGCTTCCTTCTAGTTGGTGCTAGAGAAACCAGGGAGTTGGTGCTTCCTTCTAGTGGGTGCTAGAGAAAACAGAGAGTTGGTACTCTTAGCAAGTTGCAGCTTGCAAAACAGAGGTTGTATCCTCACATTGAGTTGGTACTCAATTATAGATGATGTATAGAACTTAAAAGACTGCTTATCATTTCGAAGAAGAAGAGGTTTTCTCCCTTTATGGGTTTCCTCGTGAAAATCTGTCTCTGTGTATATCTTATGTGTGACTGATGCTCATTATTTAATTGTCCATATGCTGTATAATGTTGATGATCACTTGAAGAAAGGTTAAGAATGTATTAATAGACTTAAAATTGTTTAAGCACTATAACCACTGATTCACCCCCCTCTCAGTTGTCTTAGTAATTTCAACAGCCCCACCCCTCTTAAAAGATAAATTAGGGGTCATATGTGTTACAACTAGATGTTTCTGTGTCATCATCCTCATTACGCACATCCTCCACATGACTAGATGCATGCAATTCCACCCATGATTCTTCCAAACCCCCATAATGAGGTGCGTTTTTGGCTTCATCAACTTTTCTAGATTTGGACCTTTTTCCCTTCTTCTCAACTGATAAGCATGGCTCCTTCCATATAGGGTTCTCTATCAACCTTGTCAGATTATTCTGATATCCCTTCATGGATTGCACAAGTTCTATTGTGACTTCCTCCTTGGTCTTCATCCTCCTTGATTCCCTGCTACCACTGCTGAAATTTAAGAAATTTAAGTGTTGGTCACTCAATTAATGCAATCTGAAATGTCCTTGCTCTGAATTCTCCTTAGGCTGGTAGGAAAACCAGCTCTGATACCATTGTAAAATTCCCACTATTTTTTTTTACTTTTTTCCTAGTTCAGTAGTGTAGACATTCTGTCAAACTGTTTGCCAACCACCTCAAAACCCACCATGAAACCCCACTTTCATGTTGTTATTTTTGTATGTTGTTGTTTTATATTTCCTTGTTGTGTATGCAATAGATGATCATGGTTTTGATGCCCAATAGAATGGGAAATATATATATATTTTTTTACTTTTTTCTTAGTTCAATAGTGTAGACATTCTGTCAAATAGTTTGCTAGCCACCTCAAAACCCACCATGAAACCCCACTTTTATGCTGTTATTTTTGTATGTTGTTGGTTTATATTTTCTTGTTGTGTATGCAATATATGATCATGGTTTCGATGCCCAATAGAATGGGACACACACACACACACATGTAACAACAGAATAACAGTGACAAATACTCAATTAAAACTCATAAAATGATAAAGATAAGAGTTGATATTATTGATTCATGTTGGAGTTACTTCACACACACCTAGGATTTATTTTTCCTAAGGTTATTCCTTGTTTATTAGTCATAATTAATCATTATCCAGTCTCCTATATTTTAGGGGAGAATATTCCACCTGGAGAATATTCTCTTTCAGTTGACACTTCAGTTTGACTAGTTGAGTTGATTTTAGATGTTGCATTGGTTTTGTCACCATGCAACATTGGGATCATCACCAACTCGCTACTCTTTGTTCAATCAGTTAACTGAAGACTAGTTGACTAGTTAACTCAGCTAGGTGGCAGTTCACTCCCGTAACTGCTTGAGAGACTAGACTAGGTGGCAGTTTACTCTTGTAACTGCTGGTGTGTGTCCAGATCAATCTAGACCACCACTATGGCTCATTAGTTACTCATGTATCCTATATCTATTGTAAATTATTCACTCTTTATGTGTGGAATATGGTTAATGAGAATTCTTCCATTCTTTCTATCTTGCTTCTTCTTTCTCAATTTCTCTCTGCAAAGATGTGTAGTATTTTCTAGCTAGATCTATTCTGTGAAGGTTCAACACATTTACATGGTATCAGAGCCGATGGACTGCTAATCAAAAGCTACAACAAAACATTTTTTGCAGGTAGAAAAGATTGAATACAACAGAAAGATGGATTATTCGTCGGAAATACCTCTCACGCCTCATAACTATTTAGAATGGAAGCCAAAAATTCTGCTTTATCTTAGATGCAGAGGCTTGTACCAAATAACTATGGCAATGGAAGTAGAGCCTGATTCTGTCGATGAGAAAAATGACTTTCTCAATAGACAAGATATGGCCATAGGAAGTATCGACATGTCTGTTTCTCCCGAAATTTTCCATCAAGTATATGAAGAATCACAAGGATCAACTCCAAATGAATTATGGACCAGATTGGAGGTTCTATTTGGGAATAAGGAAGAATGCATGAAAAATGTTGACAAGATAGAGAATGTAGAAAATCCACTGGAAGATAAATCATCTCAGTTTGAAGAGCCTTCTACACAAGTGTCTACAGAAATTTGTATTCCATTAATTGAAGATGATGTCTACTCCATTTCAGATTTGTTTTCT
>ML822487.1:20333-40086 GCA_009831015.1 Picea engelmannii | reverse complement strand
CAAAATTTATTTGGATATTATTCATTACAAGAAGATAAAGTGGATATGTGTGGAAATATCAATGATTCATATACTTCATCAGATCCGTGCAGACATCTACATCTTCAACAAAATCTTCAAAGAGCACAAACTTGCACAGTTGCAAGGTCTTCTTGGAGTGAAGGATATTGTTGCTTAGCAACTGCCTTTTGTTCCTTATCCTTTTTTATTTTATGCATTGTAATTTGAGGGGGGGTTTTGTTCCCATGAGGTTTTCCCTCTTTCCTCGTTTAGTTCAGTGTATCTTTTGTATTTGGGTACCTAACATGGCCTCGTAGACAGGACCCATTCTTTATTTTCACCGTAGTGATGTTTAGGGGGGGTGTTGGAGTTACTTCACACACACCTAGGATTTATTTTTCCTAAGGTTATTCCTTGTTTATTAGTCATAATTAGTCATTATCCAGTCTCCTATATTTTAGGGGAGAATATTCCACCTGAAGAATATTCTCTTTTAGTTGACACTTCAGTTTGACTAGTTGAGTTGANTTTAGATGTTGCATTGGTTTTGTCACCATGCAACATTGGGATCATCACCAACTCACTACTCTTTGTTCAGTCAGTTAACTGAAGACTAGTTGACTAGTTAACTCAGCTAGGTGGCAGTTCACTCCTGTAACTGCCTGAGAGACTAGACTAGGTGGCAATTTACTCTTGTAACTGTTGGTGTGTGTCCAGATCAATCTAGACCACCACTATGGCTCATTAGTTACTCATGTATCCTATATCTATTGTAAATTATTCACTCTTTATGTGTGGAATACTGTTAATGAGAATTCTTCCATTCTTTCTATCTTGCTTCTTCTTTCTCAATTTCTCTCTGCAAACGTGTGTAGTATTTTCTAGCTAGATCTATTCTGTGCAGGTTCAACACATTTACAATTCATATAAATTGGTTTCAAAGATGGTAGTCCCAAAGAGTTTAGGCCTACGTCTACAACATATTACAACTCCCCAGGATACCAATAATACCCTCACAAGAGGACTGTCTACTACATCAAGTCGTTTTAGCTCCCACTGTCATGTAACAAGCCCAACAATGTATATTGGCAGCTCCACCTAAGAAATATGACCCCTTTGTATGTAAACTCAACCTTTTTCTGAAGATATATTCTCCAAAAGAATGTTGCGACCTCTTATGAGTAAACACAACCCAACAGATATGAAATCAACCCCAATAGAAGAAAACTCATCCCTCCAATAGTGAACTCGCCCAAAAATTGAAGGTATCTCAACCAACACACAAAAATCAGCCCAACCAAGTAGTTATTCGGCCTCCAACACTGAAAATCGGCCCTTACAACATTTATCTTGGTCCAACAAGGAAATGACTTGCCCCACATTGCCAAACTTGGCCCCTTTTGACAAGAAACTTGGCTGCCAACACAAGAAGCACAACTACCAACTTAGTTCATCTTTTCAAAGAAAAAATCGATCTCTACAATGGAAATATCAACTACCGAATGTTGAAATCCTGACCATAATGAAGAACAATGAAAATATCCGAGTGCTCTTCTCTCCATGATCAGCTAGGATGGATAGTTTCACCAGCTAAACCAATCTTCTCCTCTAGTGTTTTTCGTCCCAAGAGCCAAAGCTACAAGAGCTCTTTCAACTTCGTTTTAGAAAATAATAGTGCATAATGGAAAAGGGGTGCGCCCTCCTCCTCTTATAACTCTTCATTCACCCTTCCTTGACCCTTTTACCTTTTTGTGGCCCTTTTAACTTAAAATATTAAAGTGACCTTTCTAATTTTTAATTATTAGTCACAATGTCACTTTATAACCCTTTCCTCTTTTTCCTAATGTCTCTTTAGAAATATAACATTTTAGGCCTAAGTGACATTAAATAACCACCTTGACCCCCTTTTCTTTGTTGTCTATAGCCTACAAAAGTTTTTAAGGCTACTACATCATCCACCTGGAGTGATCACTTGGAAAGGGACATCACATGATCAATTATTTCACTTTGCAACCCCATTCTATCGTGGGTTGTACGAAACAATTAACTCCCTCTTGTTTCTTGCCTCATTGCATAAATCCTTTAACTCGTTGGAGGTATATTCACCCCCATTATTTGATCTCAAAACCTTTATCTTCTTTCCTTTCTGGTTCTCAACAAGATATTTGAATTCCTGAAACCTGCTAAAGACTTCATCCTTTTTCTTTAAGAAGTAGATCCATGTCGTGCAAGAGAAGTCATCAATGAAGGAAACATAGTACATGCTCCCTGTGATTGGCACTACTGACATCAGTTCACATACATCTGAATGCACTGGGTATAGAATCCCCTTAGACCTATGCTCGCTGCTTGGGAAAGTATCCTTGGCATGCTTACCATTTCCAAGCGCACACCCTCTGCATACTCTTTGCTACTCAATGTTGAACTTTGGAAGACCTATGAATATCTCCCTCAAAATAGACAACACTCTGTAATGCAGGTGCTGCATCTACTTGTGACGTCTGGAATACATCTGCACTGTAAGTATGGGTAAAATATTTGGTGCACAAGGATATGCTTTAATGCATATGGAAAAGACTGAGCATGCATATAATATGCACATGGGCTTATTATACTATGTTATTGGATGTAAAATATGGTGATTTCATGAATCATATGGTTAATGATGATATGAGTATAGAAACATAAGTAAAATGCTGATGACATGGATTACATATTACCTTATGAGAATAAGGTGGAATGGTTAATGAAATTGTTGATTCCGTATGTAGTAAAGGAAGTACTGGGACATATCTAGATGACCAATATGACAGATTGACATCCAGAGGTGGATGGTAACCATAGGAATATGACTTGGTGTGCTCAAGTTGTAGGGAGAGGGAATTTGAAAAAATGATTCCCTTGATAAAAATGTTTGTTGAACAAGAATGATTTGAGGCATGAAGAGAAGCTTGATTAGTTGTCGTTTTTCATGGAGCACTGTTGAAATTTCCATATTGTATTTTTGGGTAGTTGCATACTTTTATAGCAGTTTAGGCAATAGTTTTGTGTTGCTGGCTGTTGTCATTTAAAAAGGGAAACATAGTTATGAATATGTCTGCGAGACTTGCCATGTGAATATCACGTGGATGACTATAACTTCTTTTTAAATAACATTGATATTAATATTAGGTAAACATGAAATAACAATATAAAACAGTGCAAGCAATGCACATGCATAATACATACATATATATACTTATATGCTTGAAAGCATGACATGACTTCCTAAGTAAGAGGCCAGTAAGGAAAGGAGTATGTTTTCGTGGACTGAATAATGCCATGGCTGTATGGCCGACCCTATGATGTGTTGAAATAATGTAACTGCAAAGAGCATTCTTATTATTATTGGATTAAATCCCCATTGCGGATTAATCATGTCATTATTATTATTATTGTTATTGTATTAATCCCCATTGTGGATTAATCATGTCGATAATTGTATAAGGACCAAATCCCCTTTTGCGGATTGGTCATCGGAAAATTACAAAGGGCAGAATAAGAAGTTGGCCCCAACAGTTATCATGGAAGACCCAGAATTAATTAAAGGTGGGTTTACCCACCCAGAGTGAGAGGTCGGCCCTGCCAGTTGTGACCTTTCACACGTGCCAGTCTTGTATAAATAAGAGGCTATGGCCTCACTTCAAACACACAACTCACTTGTTCATTCTCTTATGAGGCAAGCTACAATTACCAGTTGGAGAGAGGAGAAGAAGAGTGGTGCATCTCTTGGAGAGGACTATCTGTATTGGTTTGAGTTATCTCTTGAACATTGTATTAGCAATTTATGATAAGGAAGTTTTTGCTGGGTTTTCTTCCCCTAGAGGGTTTCCCAGGATAAATGCTATGTCTCTTGTGAATGTGTATTTCTCAGTGATCTTGTTCTTATGATGCTCTTATCTATTGAAATGAAAAGAACTATAATAATGGCATAAACATTAACATGATGAAGAGTCTGAGTATTTTGTTAAAATGATAACTTGGGGAAGGAGGAAATTCTTCAGCAAGAGCTAAGATGAAATGCTAAGAGAGAAAAGATCAAAAGTGACCCTTTTTGCTGGCTGCTATCTTGTAATGAGGAAAATATAGTTATGGATTTATTGATGATATTGGTTGTGTAAGTAACTGTAATGTTTCATCAAGACTGGATAATGTTAAATTGATATGAATGAATGAGGTAAAAAGGTGCAAGTGATGCCCCTGCATATATGAAACTATACATATACATGCTTAAAAGTATGATATGAATGTCTGAATAAGTGAAACATGAGGCAAAATTTGTACTTTCCATATTAAAATAATGCCAAGGATGCATGGATGACCCTATGTTGGAAGGGTCTGATTTGTCTTGATCAAATAATAGCTTGAGGGGGATGTGTTCCTTTTCTCAGGAAAAGTTTGTATAAATTGATGAAAGAGTAAAGGAGCAGGGAGGTTCTGTTGTCATGAAAAAAGGCAACATGGTTATGCCTTTGAGGATTTCATAAGAACGACTGTGAATAATCAAGAGTTAAAATAATGGGTAAAGAAAATATGCAAGTGTGCCTAAGGTAGACACACAAAATGCTACTACATGTGGTTAAATGTATGAAAGAACAGTTTGAAAGCAAGATGATGACCTAAAGATATAAGTTTGAACATGTGAATCTGAAATGCATAATGAAAATGCAATCTTATATTCCTTGTGGAATATTGGATAGAATTCTAAAATAATAAATCTAAGGCTAACTCAAGAATGGAGGTCATGTCAGACCGTTTGGATATGCAACAAGAGAGTTGCATGTTGAAGATGTTACCGTGGAGGAATTGTGTAAGAACTCTGTCAGGAGAACATAGCCATAACCTTAATGAATGATGAGAATTGAGAAGCGGGTTGCAAAACCTAATTATATAAGAATCCTGGATTACATTTTAAAATATCATGCGTGAGTACCAAGACCTGCAGAGGAATGAGGACCAATCTGATATCTGGTTGGGAAATGTGTGGAATGCATAATAAGTTCATGATTCATTATGAACAAGAAAATTGATGACGTAGCATGATGAATTATCCAAGAAGGTCAAGGTGAACATGATTAAGACTGTTCAAGAGATAGAAAAAGAAGATCCCAAGAGGGATAAATTGTAAAAGCAAAGAAGGAGAAACTGATTAATACTTCTCTCACTATGAAACTATGAGACAGAGTTGTATGCTTAAAAAGGACAACTGTGAAAATACGTACAATTCTCAACTGAAATATACAATACTGAATGTGTTTAAATGAATGAGATTGGTTAAGATATAGTGTGCAAAGGCAATGAGACCTTGAAATTAATTCAACTATGATGAAATTTCCCTAATGGGAGAATCCTTTAACTTCTTTCTTGTTGTCTATTATGTTTCTCTGGAATGTGAAATTGATATGATGATGAATGCATATGTTTGGCATGAGAATGTTGAGAGCTACAACTGAAATTTGATTGTGGTTGCACTCATGAAAACATTAGGGAAGATATGATGGAGTGAATATATATATGCTAAGGCATATATAAAAATATTTTATTGAAATAAATGTTATGGTACATGCATTTGATTTTACATGACAACTAATGTAAAATGTGAATATGGTGATGTATGTCACATATAGAGGAGATTGGAACTGTTAGGGAAAGACAACTGCCAATAGTGAACAACCTCAGACAGGAGTGAATGCAAGAAGGTTGTTGATAAAAGGAAAAATTGTGAAAGGAATTTTAGAAGTCCCTAGGAAGCACCACTGAAGAGGTAATAACAGAGAAGGTGTTGACATCCAGAACAAGTATAAAGATTTCATGCCCATGTGACATGAGAGGTAAAAGGGAATTGGGTAATAATCCCTTCTAAAATAGTCTATGCTTTGATAGTATGCATGTGATTTGAATGACTGTTGTATGCCATTGATACCCAAGTAGGGTGTGAATAAGGAACACAAACCTGCATGATGGAGGTGTGAACCTTTGACGACCGAGGATGATTGAAAACCTTGGAAAGTGCATGAACAAATATATGTCACGAATACATTTCCAAATCAAGGAGTGATTGGGAACAAAATTTCTTGAAGGTATCACGATGATGTAATGAATTAAGGAGATACATGTGATAAGAGAGTGGGTATATATAAAAGTTCCCATTGTGGAAGAAATATCTTCCAACGCTATGCGAAATTGCTGAATGGTAAAGAGAGGAATTAGGTGGCCATAAACGTCAACACTTTGGTTACCAATGAAGAAAGAATATTTGAATGCATTCATATGAACCTTTTAGTTTCACATATGATGATTTGAGGTTATGATCATCTTAAGTAGGAAAACGATCCTGCTGTAAAAATAAATGTGTATAAGGAACCATGTGGTAAAAGGTTGGCTGAGTTCCAACCTACCAAGGCAAAGTGCCTAATATGAAAAGTAATAATCTGAAAATCAATGCGAGGGTGCATTGAGTGTGAATGTGGCACATTGATTAAGTTCATTTGATGTATGATTGCATTTTGAAAGGTTTGGTATGCTAAAATAATGCATTTGTAAGGAATGATATTTCCTTCTTGAGTAGATGAATTTGATTTATAGTTTGCACAGTTCTAAAAATTGTTTTTGACCACTACAATTGTGCAATGAAAATATAATGTGAATGAGAAGTAAAAATTTTCTTCGCTGATTGAAGTGGAAATTACAGAAAGAAAGGTCTTGGCATGTCAGTGCTGTAAGTCCACAAGGAAGACCAATGCCTACTGATTATAAAAGAGAAAATATGCCATGAGAAAGATATCTCAGGCTTGCGAATATGGTTCCTATGTGGAACAAATCTGAAAATGAAAATATTAATTATTGAACATGCACATACAGAGAATGATAATTTGATTCTATTAAATAAATGGTTTGATAGTTGTGATTGAATTGTTAAGAGTAGACAATTCTAAAATCGCTTATGAGCCTTTGTAAGTATTACAATAGAGTTTTATGGTACATGAAATACTAGTAATTTGTTTGCTGAATGCAAGATGGCACCATTGCAGAAAAACAGGTCTTAAGTATAGTGCTGCAGAGATCCATCATAAATATTGATGCCTACTGTTGCAACAACCAAGAAAATTATGAGATAGAATTTCATATTTTAGGAAATTTTTTATTTTCCTTATGAAATAAATTCGAATTTCTAAATGAAGTTTTTATAATGTTGTCTCATAATGACTGTATGGGTGTGTTACAAATGATATAATAGTTTTTAAAGCTGGAATGCTTGGACATAAACACTACTAATTGGACATTGGAGCCTTATGTTTTTCATAAAGAGTAGACCTTAGTGGGGGTATGGATATGAGATGACACTCTCCTTTTGTGTGAAAGCCTTGACAAGATGGATCATTGAAGCACTGTGTAGCAGTGAAAGGGTGCCTACGCCTGTAAGGGTGAGTGAAACAAGGAAGAGACAACTCAAGAATACTATCAAGAGAACAATTATTTCCTAAATCAATTCTATGGAATAGAGCATGTGAATTCCAGCTGAAGTATGAAAAGATGAATCATGTGTTTGGAAATAGAGCACCAGAAAGACAACAAGCTTCCAATAGAAAAGGTGTTGATTTTTCAATAATCTAGGCTCAAGCATGAAGTTCATTCAAATTTTATCATTTTACTTGAACCATAGACAATTGCAGTTACACCATTAACAATTTGTTGCAACAACCAGATCACAAGAAGAAACACCATGCACAAGTACACAAGAAGTATCCTGGGAAACCCTTCTCAACAAGGGAAGAAATCCCAAACAATCCTTTGCTATATTCTTCAAGAGAAAGACATCCCACAACATAAACTGAACACACAAAAGGGTGCTCACAAAACCTAGAAGAGTAGCGCCCAAGAGAGGTGCACACTTCATCCCTAAAACTTGTACTTGCCGAAATTTCCAAAATCACACTTTTGTTATGATTCCTCAATGGGGAATTTACCTTTATTTATATTAGACTGAACCTATCAAAAATAATGTCTATTGGCACAACAACGTCGACCTCAATAACTCACAATATAATTAATAATTACCATATTAATTATCTTTCACTTTTTGGTGGGGACGACCTGTACCCTTTACATCACAAATAGGGTTACATAAAAGTTTGAATCTTGTACAATATAGAAAGGGATCTCATATACCCACTAGTGCTTATCCATTAGGGGTACATCCATCTGTGCTCATCCACAAGGATGTCCACATCTCTATCTCATTGTGTCTCACAGGAGAATCACACTCACTAGTGCTCAACCACTAGGATCATGTTCACCTGAGCTCGCCCACAAGCACGTCCAACTTAGAAGATCTCTTTCTCACTGCGTCTCACAGGAGAATCATCTGGAGTATCACATCATCTCAACTCTCTGCACAAAGGAGACCAATACATCGTTTCATCTCTGTCTCAGAGAGAATGACACACCCAACTCATGGGATTCCCCACATAGGGGCAAACAACATTTCATCTCTATCTCAGAGAGGAACCATAGATCCAACTCATGGGATTCCTCACCCCACATAGGGGCACAATGTTCCATCTCTATCTCAGAGAGGAACCACATACCTATCTCATGGGAAAAATCAACTCATGGGCTTCCTCACCCCACACAGGGGCACACAACGCTCCTTCTCCATCTCAGAGAGGAACAACACGCCCATCGCATGGGCACACCCAACTCATGCGCACACCCAACTCATGGGATATCTGTCATGCCAACTCCCTCAGTCTATGTCCTGGATAAAGTCTCACACAACTACAATCATCAACACTCCCTCTCAGCTAGGGAGGCATCTCCACCAGGCCAAGTCTCTCATGGAAGTACTCAACTTCGTCTTGGATGTAATCATCAACACTCCCTCTCAGCTAGAGAGGTATTCTCCATCAGGCCAAGTCTCTCATAGAAGTACTCAAACTTCATCTTGGCAAGCGGTTTGGTGAAGATATTTGCAATCTGTTCATGGGTAGGAAGGTAATGCATGTGTACTACTTTCCTCTGCACCATGTCTATGATATAATGATATTTTATCTCAAGGTGTTTTGATCTATCATGAAACACAAGGTTCTCAGAGAGCTTCACACAACTCTGGTTATCACAATGAATAATAGTAGGATCCACCTCATGATCAAATAAATATGTCAGAATCTTGTGAAGCCAAACTGCTTTGCAGACTGCCACACTCAATGCTATATACCCTACTTTTGTAGTACTCAAGGCCACAAAACTCTGTTTTCTGTTGCACCAGGAAACCATGGCACACCCCAAGGTAAAAAAACAACTGGATGCCATCCTCTAGTCCATTGCATTCTCTGCCCAATCCACATCGACATATCCCTACAAACTCAATTCCACACTGGAGGCATATCTCAGGCCATATCCAACTGTGACTTGTATATATCTCAATACATGCTTTGCTGCTATCTAGTGAGTCTATCTCAACTGACTCATGAATTGACTAAGTACATTCACTACATAACATATATCGGGTCTGGTGTTAACTAGATACATCAGTGATCCAATTAGCTGTGGATCAATCTCGTCTGAATCATCATCATTCATTTTCTTCAAATCCATCATCATCGATGTAGGCATGGATTTGCATTTTGTCATACTAAAGTTCTTTAATATCCCCACTGTATATTTTCCTCGACTCAAGAAAATCTCATTAGTTCTCTGCCATACTTATTTTCCTATGAAGTAGTGCATCATGCCCAGATCCTTCATCTCGAAATCAGAAGTCAAAGCTTGCTTGTATGCAACAACAAGGATTCCTGAATAAGTCACCAAAATTAGGCTCTCATCACCAACAATGTAATAATATAGGTTTGGATTAGCAACACTCTAGCTGAAACCCAAACTCATCAAGAATCCATCCATCTTCGCGTACCAAGAACGAGGTGTCTGCTTTAGTCCATACATGGCTTTCTTCAACCTGTACACATGATATTTCTTGTCGTATATCACGAATCCCTTTGGCTGCTCGATGTAGACTTCTTCCTCAATCTCACCATTGAGAAAGTATGTCTTTACATCCATCCGATGTAGTTCTCAACTCATGGATGATAGTATGGATGGAAGTGCATCAGGCTACTTGATCAATTTGTCTCATCATAGTCCACTCCCTCTGCTTATGAGAATCCTATGACTACAAATATCATTTTGTATTTCTCGACACTTCCATCAATTGCATGATTGATCTTATAGATCCACTTGGAAGTCACTTACAAACTACTCTTCTAATCTCAGAACAATATCCCATACATATTTCTTCAAAATGGACTGATACTTGTCTGTCATGGCATCTTTCCATACCTGCTGACCTATTGTTTCTCCATGACAAGAAGGATCTGTATCAATAACATGGCTGAAGAATAGCTTGAAAACTCTCTGGTCTATTTCTCTCTCACAATGTGTTGTATGTCTCTCTTCCTCTTGCAGAGTTTTTCAATCCCAGACAGGCCTTTTATTACTTCCTGCAATATCTCCGGGGATATCAATTGGAGTAACTGGACCAACTGGAATAATGGCTGTCTCCCTCTAAACTGCTGAAGGGGAGAAGGTAATGTCTCTTCCTTTTTCTCAATTAGTTTGAATCCCTCTGAGTCAATTAAATCCCTTTGAAGTCTAAAGGATAAACATCTTCCGTTGTTGTTAACTTGTCTGGAACAAGAAAACAAACGAAAGGAAACAAAACAAGAATATCTTCTAGAGGAGATTTATGAGTATATCTCTAGAATCAAAACAATTTAAGGATTGTTGTCACAACTACAACACCTACTTGTAGTGTAGTAAACTTGGAAATGTAGGTTAGAGGCATGATAATTAAAACAATCAAAACTAGAGTTTTCACTTCCAGTGTGTTGTTCCTCTGAATACACTAAGATCCCTCTAGATCAATGATTTCAGAAAAGGTTCCTTCCTCCTCCAAGTACCCTCATGATAATGATACAAATAATATATATAAGTGCATACCTGAGGGTGTTGATAAGATTTCTCCAATGACACCTAGCTGATCTCTGTCCTCTGACATCTTCATGAAGAAGGTGGTCACCTTTTTTATCTTGTTATTTTGAAGCTGGCCCTTCAATGTAAGAGCTTGAGTAGATGATTGGATTCCTTGTCTTGACATCATCTTCCTTCCATTCATCGATAACCGTCTCTGGTAAGCCTTTTTGTATCACCCACAATAAGTCTTCCTCTGAGGTCTTATCTTCCAGGAACTTGAAGTTGCTTGATCCATTAAGCTTATCTTCCATCATAGTTCTGTTCATCATATTTTTAGATTCTTCACAAACCCTTGTTAACTGGGATAGAAAACCTAATGGCTAGGCTAGGCTAGCAACCTTATGTTTTGTTGGGCTTATCACTGCCAACAATAAGCCTTGAAATTAAGAAGAACACAGGTAATATTGAAGGCTTCTTCAAAGAGATGCAGAAACCCTAAAACCAAAAATCTGTAGAAATTTGCGGAACCTTAGAAACCTCGGGGCCAAAAATCTAAAATTATCGAAATTTCACTTTGAGAGTTTATGGAGGTGCATTGAAGGAGGCCATACACTCCTATCCAAATTTCATCCCCAATGTCCAAGTGTGAGGTGCTGAAACACTCAAAATAAGAGGGCCGTACCGATTTTTTGGAAACCCTAGAAGGGTCGTACGGTTTTGCAAAAGAGAGGGATGGCTAGATTTAAATGCTTGCGCAGGGGTTCTTAAAGACCTATGCTCTGATACCATGTTGATTTTTCAATAATATAGGCTCAAGCATGAATTTCATTCAAATTTTAGCATTTTACTTGAACCATAGACAATTGCAGTTACACCATTAACAACTTGTTGCAACAACCAAGATGACAAGAAGAAACACCATGCACAAGTACACAAGAAGTATCCTAGGAAACCCTTCTCAACAAGGGAAGAAAACCCATCCAATCCTTTGCTATATTGTTCAAGAGAAAGACCTCCCACACCATAAATGTAGCACACAAAAGGGTGCTCACAAAACCTAGAAGAGTAGTGCCCAAGAGAGGTGCACACTTCAGCCCAAGAACTTGTACTTGCTGAAATTTCCAAAATCACACTTGTGTTATGATTCCTCAATGGGGAATTTACCTTTATTTATATTAGACCTAGCCTATCAATAGTAGTGTCTATTGGAACAACATGGAAAACCTCAATAACTCACAATATAATTAATAATTACCATATTAATTATCTTTTACATTAATTATATTTCACTTTATGGTGGGGTCGACCTGTACCCTTTACATCACAAATAGGGTTACAGGTAAGTCTGAATCTTGTAATAAATAGCAAGGGATCTCATACACCCACTAGTGCTCAGCCACTAGGGGCACATCCATCTGTTCTTAGCCACAGGGATGTCCACATCTCTATCTCACTGCGTCTTAGAGGAGAATCACACTCACTAGTGATCAACCACTAGGATCACGTTCACCTGTGCTCAAACACATGCATGTCCAACTCAACATATATCTTTCTCACTGCGTCTCACAGGAGAATCGTCTGGAGTATCACATCATATCAAATATCTATAGAGAGGAGACCAATACATCATTTCATCTTCATATCTGAGATAACGACACACCCAACTCATGGGATTCCCCACACAGGGGCACACAAAATTTCATCTTCATCTCAGAGAGGAACCACACACCCAACTCATGGGATTCCTCACCCCACACAGGGGCACAATGTTCCATCTCCGTCTCATAGAGGAACCACACACCCATCTCATGGGCACACCCAACTCATGGGATTCCCCACACAAGGGCACACAACATTCCATCTTTGTCTCAGAGAGAAACCACACACCCAACTCATGGGCTTCCTCACCCCACACAGGGGAACAATGTTCCATCTCCGTCTCAGAGAGGAACCACACACCCATCTCATGGGCTTCCACACCCCACATAGGGGCACACAATGTTCCTGCTCCATATCATAGAGGAACAACACACCCATCTCATGGGCACACCCAACTCATGGGCTCTCTCTCAGGATGACTCACTCAGTCTGTGTCCTGTAGGATGTCTCACACAACTGTAATCATCAACAAAAGGCATGTAGCTTTTTGAAGAATTTTGAATGTACATGTATATGCTGCACTGAGGAAAATGCATAAATAATGGGAAGGGGAATGCAATACCCATAAGATGAACCCAAGTTGAAATGTAAGTACAAGTATGCATATAGATTGGTGATCCAGGAACCTCTTTTGGCCAAACAACCTATTTTGTATTGTGTATTTTAACTTGGAAATTAATGAATGAAAACATGACTGCATGCAGACCATCCTGACAAGAAGAGTAAGGGGGATAAACTTCACTAGAGTGGGAAAGGAGGCTAAGAATCTTAGGCAAACAGGATAAACCTAAGGAGGCTTAAGCAAAAGAGAATATTTAATAATATTTTCTTAAGAGTCTAATTTATGGACACATGTATATTGTGTTATCTTAAGTCCAAAGAGGGTGGAACCGAATTACCAAGTGAGTTAATAGGGTTCCATGGAGTGACATGTGTCATTCTATTGACATGAAAATACAATGGGATTGATAATAACTCTATTGAAAAATGACAAAAGGGGCACCATGCTCGGTACCAGAGGGGGGTGGTGGAATGTGCTACGGGAATATTTACCATTCGAATGAAGAGTGATGAAAGGGAGTTGATTGGCGTTAAGCTGCAGAGGTGGGTTTTCAAGCCCGTGTGCATTCTTTCCAGGTGAGATAATTATAGGTAATTGGATTCCTGGAGATTCCAAGTGGTTGTCACATAACTCTGATTATTCCTATTAAGCTTGTGGCTGAATCCTAGAAGGGAATCATACAACCATAGGGGGAACACTTCTTGGGTGGGACAAGCATGTGGGGAATTAGAGTCTGTGGAACTTGGAACTTGTATTGAGACATTGTTGCCACTGAGAGACTTCCAGGGATATATTTTCCTTTCCCTAGTGGATTTCAAGCCGAGCTTGGGGGTGACATGTTCTCAGTTTGTGGGGAACAATTTCTAAGGTTGGGAGGAAAGTCAGAGGTTTGCATGCAGTTGGTGGTTCGATTGTTCCAGATAAGTGATCCTTATGTTCTTGTTTAAATATTGTTGATTGAAAATGTATGAAATCCTGTGCTGAGTATTACTGTGCAAAATACTATGAATTCTGGTCATAAATAATTATTATTCCTTACACAATTTAAGTAATATTCACTATAAAATTTGTATAGATGATGTAAACTGATAATTTTGTCATGGGTTCCATAATTATCATTATCCTTAGCATATTGGTGATGATACTGGTTCAATAATGGAGTTTGTCATTGTAATACCCTGAAAATGTTTATTAACTATTATGTTTATATCTTTGACTATCTATGTAGAATTAATAATTGTACATATGATAAGTGGGGTAATTACTCATCTTGTTACAAGCAAATTCGAGTGATTAAAAACTCATTATTTTTGGATGGAAAGGCCTTGAACAAATGAAACAATGTGTTGGTTGAAAATTTCTCATCCTTACATCGTGTTGAGAAAATATTAACAGTTTGGGGCAGGTTTTACAACCTCCAGATGGTCCTAAGAGTCTTAGGAAATCCTCTGAGAAAAAGTCAGAGAATTAACGACTAGATTCGTACTAATTTAAGTGAGTCAATCATGACCGATGATCATTGGAGTTTTGATGACTGTTAGATTATAGGAATGTTCTTATAACAATCTGAGCCATTGATCATAGCATGGACATCGAAGTAGTATTGAATATGGTACTGTGATTGAAGACTCCGAGAAACCTTCTCCATCGTAGGGTGACGTGGTCTGAGTGCCATGTCTCAAGACAAGTGATAGAATTGGGTAGATCCACTTGTGAAACGCGAGGTTAATGGACTTAGGAGCATGGCGGGTTCACATAGATGGGAATGTGAGATGAATGAGTCTGTGAGTTCGTGAGTTTGCTAACTCGTGAACTCGACAAGATCACAAAATAATCTAAGTGTTGAGACTTTTCGAATGAGATTATGAAGGGGTGGTACATATTAGTATGCCCACGATTCAGTGCATTCATGAATGAAAATGAAGCTAAGTGTTGGGGGTAGGCTCATGAAAGGTACGATTATAGACCGTGAGTCTGCAAGACCGCCACCCACGAGCCTGTGAATATAGTAAGGTTGTTAGAAGAAACAAAAATTTTGGTACCCCATCCCTTAGAAGGTAAATATGGGGTCATGTATGCTACACTGTTAATGTTCTCACTCTGGTAGAGGATAACTAGGGTATTGAACATCTTCTTCATTGTCTTCTTCTTAGATACAAGAGGGATCGAATGATCCTTTATGGCATCCAAGATCATTCACTTAGCCTTCACTACCTTTTTCTTGTGGGCTACCAACTATTGTAGAATTGTAGGTGAAGGCACAACATCCTTGATGATATCCCAGAGATCATTTTCATCCAATAACAATGTTACCCTTACTTTCCAGGGAAAAAATTTGGAGGCACCATCCAATTTGTCCTCAAATATAAGGTTAACTATGACCATCTCTGAGATCAAATGCACAAACTTCCTAGATCTGAAAAAAAATGCCCTGCAAGAGTGCTTAGTCCTTCAAGCAACAATAATGAAACCCTGTAACTATTGGTCCTTATTTCTGATAGTTGATCTACTGCTGTAAACCCTCGAGGATCTAAATAAGAGACTAGTTATGATGCCATGTGAAATTTTCCAAAAAACCTTGATGAATGCTATTTTATGTTACTTAAATAAACCAAATATGAACTTAATGCATATTTCTGAACATGCAACAATCACGCATATAGCTGGAAGATGAACAACATAATCAATAAATGAATAACACACATGCACAATGATTTTTCCCTTCAAATAAAACTATCATTCCAATGATCAAAGCTTACAAGGTACCTCCACAATATGTTGTAACTTAGTAGTTGTACGATAAAAAAAACACTGTAGAACATAGAAGTATAACCTGTTGAAATAGAATTATGGCTCTGTTGAAGAAATAAGGAAACAACTAATGCTGTACGACTGTACAACATTACTGTTGATGATTACAGGTGCGTGAGACATTCTCCAGGACACAGACTGATTGAGTCGACCTGAGAGAGATCCCTTGAGATGGGTGTGTGGTTCCTATTTGAGACAGAACTGGAACGTAGTGATGACCTCCTCCTTAGAGAGAGTTGAGAATAACTGCAGATGATTATCCTATGTAACACAGTGAGAAAGGAGATCTGTTGAGTTGGACATTCCTGTGGCTGAGCACAAGGTGAACGTGTGAATTCCCATGAGCTGGGTGCATTGTTATGAGACATAGATGAATACAATGTATTATATTCCTCTGAGTAGAGATTTGAGATGATGAAACTCCAGATGATTCTCCTGTGTAACATAGTGAGAAAGGAGATCTTCTAAGTTGGATGTGTCTGTGGTTGAGAACAAGGTGAACGTGTGAATTCCCATGAGTTGGGTGCATCGTTACGAGACATAGATGAAGACAATGTATTAGTCTCCTCTGAGTAGAGAGTTGAGAAGATGAAATCCAAATGACTCTCCTGTGTAATGCAGTGGGAAAGAAGATTTGTTGAGTTGAACGTGCCTGTGGATGAGCACAAGTGAACATGATCCTAGTGGCTGAGCACTAGTGAGTGTGGTTCTCATGTGAGACGTAGTGAGATAGAGAAATGGAAATCCCTAAGGATGTGCCCCTAGTGGGTAAGAATTAGTGGGTGTATGAGATACCTTGCTATATTTTTCAAGAGTCAGACTTACCTGTAACCCTAATGGTAATGTAAAGGGTACATGTCAGCCCCACCTTAATATTATAGATAATTAATGTAAAAGATAATTAATCTGTTTATTATTAATTATATTGTGAGTTAGAGAGGTCAGACCTGTTGTGCCAATAGACACTTCTGTTGACAGGTTCATTCTAATATAAGTAAAGGTATATTCCCCATTGAGGAATCATATATGAAGTGTGAGTTTGGAAATTTCAGCAAGTACATCTTCTTGGGAAAAGTACGCACCTCTCTTGGGAACTAGTCTTCTAGGGTTTGTGAGCACCTTTTTGTGTGATAGGTGTTTATGGTGGTGTAGGTATTTCTCTTTAAGAATATAGCATAGGATTGGTTGAGTTTTCTTCCCTTATTGAGAAGGGTTTCCCAGGATACTTCTTGTGTACTTGTGCATGGTGTTTCTTCTTGTGATCTTAATTACTGCAAAAAATTGTTTATGGTTTGAGTAAAATGATAAAATGGAATGAAATTCATTCTTAAGACTATATTATTGGAAAATCAACATGGTATCAGAGAATAGGTCTTGAAGAACCCATTGCACAAGAAAATTTCAGTCATCCTCTCTCTCTTCTACAAAACAGTACAACCCTCCTAGGGTTTCCAGAAATTCCGTACGACCTACCTCTTTGAGGAGTTTCAAAACTTGTCTCTTGGAAGTTGGGGATAAAAAGTGAATAGGAGTGTATGGACTCCTTCAACACACCTCCAACAAGATTCAAATTACATTTCCGAGCATTTTGACTTTTCTGCCCTAGGGTTTCTAGGGTTTCACTAATTTCTGCAGAAATTCCAGTATTAGGGTTTCTGCAACTCATTAAAGGAGTTCTTCAACTCACCACTGTTCTCCTATATTTCAAAGGATTATTTTTGGTAGTCATAAGTCCAACAAAACCTAAAAATGCTGGCCTAGCCTAGCAGTTAGGTTTTCTAGCCCAATTGACAAGGGGTTGTGAAGAATCTAAAATGATGATGAACAAGAACTATGATGGAAGATAAGCTTGATGAATCAATAAAATTCAAGTTCCTGGAAGACAACACTTCAGAGGAAGGCTTATTGTGGGTGATACAAAAAGGTGACATTGTGACTACCTTCTTCATGAAGATGTCAGAGGACAGAGATCAACCAAGTGCCATTGGAGAAATCATATGAGCACCCTCAGGTATGCACTTGTATATATATTATTTGTATCATTTTCATAAGGGTAATTGCAAGATGAAGGATCCTTTGCTGAAGTCATGGATCCATAGGGATCTCAGTGCATTCATAGGAACAACACAATGGAAGTGAAGACTCCAGGTTTGATTGTTGTAATTGTCATTCCTCTAACCTATATTTCTAAATTTTTCTACATTACAAGTAGGTGTTGTGGCTGTGAAAACAATCCTTAAATTGTTTTGATTCTAGAGATGTACTCATTATTCTCCTTCAAGAGGTATTATTGTTTTGGTTCCTCTTGTTTTCTTGTTCCAAACAGGTTAAGAACAAAGGAAGATGTTTATCCTTCAAAGGGAGTCACTTGACTTAGAAGGAGTCAAATCTAATTGAGAAAGAGGAAGAATAGAACCATCATTGAGGAAACCAATGCAATAATGCATGATCAAAATATTTCTATGATTCCAAGGGCAGAAGCATGCATGACACAATATATGTTCATAACAAGAGTCTTCGCCAGACTTTGAAAAACATAACTCCGGAAGAAACCTTCACCAGAGTGAAGCCTGATATTGAACACTTCAGGATATTTGGGTGCCCAATGTATTTTCATGTACCCAAAGAGAAGAAGTCCAAGATAGACCCTTCAAGGAGAAATGATACATTTATGAGATAAAAATGAATCTTCAAAGACATTCCAGATATCCATCCCTTGTGATGTAGACCCCCTTCCCTCCGTAGGGCTGCACAACCTCCCTATCTAGGATCGATCAAGATACTAAGTCATATTGACTCTTTAGGTCTCTGGTAGACCTAAAAACCTTTTACATAGGTCCTCTTTTCCATGGTGCAGGTCATGTGAGACCTGCGACCCTCTCCTTAGTGTTGTTCAAACCTCCACGTTAAATGATAACGAGCTCTTCCCTAGCTAAGCCGCTTCCTTTACATGACCACGACTGTGACCACTCACCTAAACAAAAAGTGCTTCATGACTTCACGAGTTGGGTGGTTGCATATGAGCCAACCTTGACTCTCTGACTCTCGAAATCTTGTAGTGGGGCCTAGTGCATGCTAGCTCCTCCCTTGACCTTCGATGATGTGACCCCTCGCTATGAACTGGGGCCAAGCTCTTGAGCGCTTCGCGTGCCCAGAAGATCTGTTCGCTCGTTCTTACGATTCCTGAAGTTTGAAATCGCGACTCCTCAGTTACCTCATATCAACGGTCTGAGACTCCCCGTACTCCAACGGTTCATATCTCCTTCGTGAACTCGAGACTTCACGTTTCACGAAGTTGGGTGACTTCTCACCTCTCTTCCCCCGATCCTTGAACTTGCAAGTTTCTTGGGACTAGGTCTATGACCCACACTATCCTTCGATCAATAGCTATTGATCGATGCGCTCCAATCTCATGGTCTAGATATGATCTTCCTTCCTGCGTTGTCCTGAGTGTCCGGGCTTGAGATTTGACGACCAAATCTCTTCCTCTGCAGCTGATCTGACGAAAATTGTTGCCCCCCCTCCTGAGTTTTGACTCTTATGACTCAAAAAGTTTCCTAAGTCTTCAAAGATATCTGTCAGGCTGCTAAATTGTAGCTTTTAAGTGTCCTGAATCACTAAATTGTCAAACCAGGGTTGGTATACTTCGAGCTGATACACAGTATGTGCAGGCAAGCGTCTAGTCTTTATTTGAATGCTATCCTAAGAATAAAA
>ML822487.1:0-20233 GCA_009831015.1 Picea engelmannii | reverse complement strand
GCCTGTGAACCTTCCTGCTCTTCATTCGAACCATAACGCACATCATGATGCATCGATTTCGAACTGCTCCACTGGTACCTCCACGGTGCGAGTTGGTACCTGGTACCGGCGTCCTGTTCCAAGAATAGCAATGGTACCTAACCTAAGTGTTATTAGTCCAATTATCAATTTAAAGTATTAAAATGCATAATAATAGCTTGAATTTCAAGGATACCTTAGGTGACCCCTTTGAATGGTAAAGGGATGTTGATTATATCAAAATGGGGTCAAAAAGGGTGGTACTGGCATATAGTTGGAGGTCAATGGTATGTAGTATAGGCAAAGAACATGGTCAAAACCGGGGACCAACAATCTGCCTTTGAACCTCCTGTGAGTCTGTCTCTCGGACTTCGAATACACTTCTAAAAAGTGCTATCCCTCCTGAGATTTGCCTTCATGAAGGTTTCGACTTCCCTCACACTCCTTGTGTTTCAGGGATTTTGATAACTCAGATCCGAAGGATTTATTGAAAAGAAATTCTTCTCGCCCTCCTAGCATCCCTCTGTCCCGACTCTTTGACTTCTTGTGTCCCTTCGACACTTAGTCGAATCTTGGATCTGTGCACTCCTTGCAACGGATTCTTATGCAAGGTTTGAGTTCTTGCGGATGACTGTGCACTCCTTGCAACCGTCACTTTGCACTCCTTGTAAAGGGAAGGCTTCCGGTTATCTCTTCTGAGCTTCAGAACTGAAATAGATCCCGTTAATGCACTCCTTGCATTCTGTGTGCACACCTTGCACCGATTCAACAAAAGAGAAACAATTGAAGCTTATACTAACATTCACAGTTCTATCTATTCATCATGAAATTCACTCATTGATGAGAACACAATGATAACATGGAATTACAAACAATGTCCATACCATGCATTGGGTCAATTTTCCTTTGTTATATTCAAAAGTGAAAATGGCTACAACTGTAATCAAAACAACAGCTGAAAACTTAGAAATCTCCTACTAACTTGCAACTAACCTCATTTGGGCATACAAAACCTCTATTTAACTCAAAGGGTCCTTAGGGTTCCCACCGAATACTTGTCTACATAAAAACCTAACCTAACGACTATCCTAGTGCAGTCACAGTCTAGAGCACGAGTGGAAACTCCCACTTCACTCGCGATCGTTCAAGCGTGCCTCAGAATATTTTTCAGCGTTGAGTTCAAGCGTGCTTCAAAATATCTGCTGTAACTACTATTGTTGAGATTCCAAAAATATTCCCAGGTGCTGAGTGGTCCTGCTCCGCGTGCTCGCTAACGATGCTCTTGCATCATACTCCCCTTGAAAAAAATTCATGGACTCCTGTCCATGAGCTCCTGCACCGACTTTCCATGCTTCTGGATTTCAACTTCATTTTCCCAACTGGCATAATCTATTGGGTGTCCCTTCCATTTGACCAGATATTCAAAATAGGTCTTCCTCCTGGTCTTTTTTCTAATCCTCTGATCAACGATATTCTCCATCTGTGGTTTTTCTGCTATAGGAATTTTTTCTCCCACTGGATCTTCTCTTGATCTTCCGATCCCTCTGTATCATCCTTCCTGTAAGGGTACAGGTCTGAAATGTTGAATATGGGTGATATGCCCACATCATCTGGAATCTCAATCTGACAGGCGTTTACACCAAACATCCTCAATATATTACATGGTCCTATCTTCTTCATCTTTAACTTGTCATATGTTCCCCTAGGGAACCTTTCTTTCCTGGGATGTTCCAGAACCTGATCTCCTACTTCAAATTGAAGTTCCCTGTGATGTTGATCAACTCTGCGCTTGTACTCTTGGCTAGAACTCTGTAACTTCCCTCTGATCTGGATTTTTCATTTTTGCAGCAAAATATTCCGCTCCAGTACTTCTGATATCACTCTGTTCCAAGTCTCTCAACTCAGATACTCCCCTGGGTTGCATTCCATAAAATATTTGGAATGGGCTCTTTCTAGTGCTCCTGTTTGGAAAGTCATTGTATGTAAATTCTGCTTGTGGAAAAATCTGATCCAACTGATTATGATGCTCAGTGAATATGCTCCTCAATAAGTTTCCCAAACTTATGTTTACCACCTCAGTCTTCCCATCGGTCCGAGGGTGATAAGCTGAGTTGAAGGAAAAATCCATCCCCAACCTCTTCCACAGGGTTCTCCAAAAATGACCAACAAATTTTGTGTCCCTGTCTGAGACAATGCTTCTGGGTAGGCCGTGAAGTCTCACAACTTTCTTGAAAAATAGATTCACAACATGTGTTGCATCATCGGTCTTCTGGCATGGGATAAAGTGTGCCATCTTTGAAAATCTATCCACCACCACAAATATGGAATCAAATCCTCTTTGCATTCTTGGTAGTCCCAACACAAAATCCATGCTTATTGCATCCCAAGGTCTCTTTGGTATTGGAAATGGTTGATACAATCCAGTGTTATGTCTTTTTCCTTTTGCATGCTGGTAAATTCTACATCCATTCACAAACTTTATCACTTCTGTTCTCATACCTAGCCAATGGTATGAACTTCTCATCTGTGCAAACGTTTTATCATGGCCGACATTTCCAGCCAATGCTCCACTATGATTTTCCTTCAAAATGTTGTCCTTCATTAATAATTTTGGTATGCACGACTGATTTCCCTTGAACAATAATCCCTCTTGAATCATGTACTCTTCCCACTGGATCCTGTCTCTCAGCACAAGATTCACACATGCTTTATATGCTTCCTTGAAATATGGGCCATCATTGTACATTTCCTTAAGGTGTTCAAACCCCAAGGTCCTCACCTAAAATTCCTGAAGAATCAAGCATCTCCTTCTTAATGCATCGAAAACCTTGTTAGCATTCCCAACAATATGTTTTATGACAAAAGTAAAATTCTACATAAACTCAATCCATTTTGCATGCCTCTGAATTAATTTTTCCTATCTAGTTTTGAATTGTAAATCTTGGTTGTCGCTATACAAGACAAATTCCTGTGGGACAAGGTAATGTCTCCATTTATTCAAGGCTTGAATTATGGAATAAAATTCCTTATCATATGTGGAGTATTTTCTCTTAGTCTCGTTCAACTTCTCACTGAAATAGGAAACATGTTTATTATCCTGGCTCAAAAATGCTCCAATTGCAACTCCACTTGCATCACATCTCACCTGAAATGTCTTCTCAAAATTTGGGAAGACTAGAATTGGTCATTCTGTTATTTTCTCCTTCAATATATTGAAGCTCCTCTCGAGCTCCTCTGTCCATTTAAAATACTTGTGCTTCTTATTCACTGTATCCATCATTGGTGTACAAATTCCATTGAAGTCTCTAATGAACTTCCTATAGAAAATTGCTAGTCCATGGAAACTTCTTACCTCAAACATGCTTCTTAGTGACGACCATTCTTTGATTGCTTTCACCTTCTCTGGATCCATCTTCAATTCATTCGAAGAGATCACAAAACCCAAGTAAATGAGCTCTGTCTTCATAAAAGAGGACTTCTTCAGAGTTATCAACAACTTCTCCTGTTGTAGTCTCCTCATCACTAGTGTCAGGTGTCTCAAATTCTCCTCTTTAGTCCTGCTAAAGATCAGTATATCATTTAGATATACGACCACAAACTTGACGATGAAATCTTTCAGTATTTCATTCATCAACCTCATAAAAGTACTCGGGGTATTTGTTAAGCCAAATGGCATAACAAGCCATTCATACAACCCTTCATTTTTATTAAAGGCTGTCTTCCACTCATCACCTTCTCTCATTCTAATCTAGTGATATCCACTTTTCAAATCTATCTTAGAAAATAATTTTGCTCCACTTAAACAGTCCATTAAATCATCCATTCTTGGAAAAGGAAATCTATACCTGATGGTGATCTTGTTAATGGCTCTTGAGTCTGTACACATTCTCCATCCTCCATCCTTCTTTGGACTCAACACAGTTGGTATTGCGCATGGACTCAAGATCGCTCTGACCAAACCCTTGTCTAACAATTCCTGGACTTGGTTCTTCACTTCGTCATTCTCTCGAGGTGTCAATCTGTACGCTGCTTTGTTTGGAAAATTTTTTCCTGGTATCAAATCGATATGATGGCTGATACTTTTGATGGGTGGTAACGAGTTAGGCATCTCATCCACCACTATGTCAAAAAATTATCTAACAATTACTGAATTTCTTCAGGTATATCATCTATCGAAGTACTTGTAAGGATAACTCTGGGTTTCCTCACCACAACAAACTGCATCTCCTGTTCTTTCTTGACTTCTTTCAGGAGTTCCTTCCCACTCATGAGAAGTATGCTTGCGCTGTATTCCTCTTTCACTTTCTTCTCCTCTGTTGGCAACAACATGTGTGTCCTACCATTCTTCTCTAAGGTGTATTTATTCTTCCTCCCATCATGAATGACATCCCTATCAAACTACCACAGTCTTCCCAACAGAATATGAAATACATCCATGGGAATTATATCACATAGAATTTCATCTCTATATCCTCCTATCTTAAATTCAACCAAACATTGGTTAGTAACCATTACCTGGTGTCCTTTCTGCAACCATGAGACTTTGTATGGTTTCAGATGCACAGTTGTCTCCAGCTCCAATTTCTCCACCATATCTGTGGATACTAAGTTATCAATGATCCCACTGTCAAGTATCACCTTGCATACTCTGTCTTTAGTTTTGCAAGTTGTCCCGAAGAGACTGTTCCTCTGCACTGGCTTTTCAACTTCTTCCTCTAGTTTTAAGAGAACATTTCTCAACATCAGGGATGCTCCATCCTTTGCTCCTTCTGCTTCAACATTTATTTTCTATGCTTCTGAAATGTGAGCTTCGCCTCCTCCTACTTTATTTTTCTCGGGACATTCCCAAGACATGTGCCCTGTCTTTCCATAGGCATAACACCTTAATTCTCCTCCTCTGCTTCTTCCTCTTCCTCTAGAAGAACTTCTTCCACCACCGTGTCTTCCTCGAGAAATTCCTCCTCTTTTCGAGTGACTTTCTCAATCTCGTCATTAGAATTATGTGCCTTGTCATGGGTAACTCCCTTGCCTTTGTTTGGGACTGGGATTTTACCTCTTCCTCACTGGCATTGTTTTCTGGCCAACTTCTCCTCTGTCTTCAACACAAACTGATAAGCATCCTCCACTTTCCTTACTGACATCATGCTGAGCTCATCCTGGATTTCATATCTCAGGCCATTTATATATCTGGAAACTTTTTCTTCATATTTCTCTCTTTGTCCAATTTTGATGTTCATCCTATAGAAATCCTCTATGTACTCCTTAACTATCATACCCTTTTGTCTCAAGTTCCGCAACTTCCTGAATAGATTGATATGATAATATTTGGGGATGAACTTAGCCTTCATCTTGGCTACCATTATTTCCCAAATCTTTGTCTTATGTTTTCCTTTTCTTCTCCTCTCAGCCTGCAGTTCATCCCACCACAGTGCTGCATGTCCTTTTAGCCTGGTGACAACATGTTTCACCCTTTTCTCTTCATCAACATATTCATAGTCAAAATGTTTGTCCATGGATCTTATCCAATCCAGCAAGTCTTCAACATGTAAATTGCCTTCATACATTGGGACCTCTATCTTGGCTCTACCTCCCAATCTGACAACGACTCTCAACAAGCATTCTTCGACAACATTTTCTCTTGCAACTTCTTCACCTGTATCTTCGCTCTCTGCATTGCTGACGTCTCCAACATCAGGTTCCATCCTCTACGCTGCCTCCATCGCCTATAATATTTCATGAAGTTCTTGCATCTCCCTTTCTACAACTCGATTGGCTAAAGGTTGTTCCACTCGTCTCCTCGATGGCATTGTGTTGACTTTCTATCATACTCAGAGTACAACTTTGAGTCCTTTTGTCTCCTCTCCTTTCATCTTGCTGTCTGCAAGAAGAAATGATGCTCTGATACCACTTGATGCAGACCCCCTTCCCTCTTTAGGGATGCACGACCTCCCGGTATAGGATCGATAAAGATACTGAGTTGGATTGACTCTTTAGGTCTCTGCTAGACCTCAAAACCTTTTACACAGGTTCTATTTCCCATGGTGCAGGTCGTGTGAGACCTACGACCCTCTCTTGAGTGTTGTTCAAACCTCCATGCTAAACGGGCGCTAGATCTTCCCTGGCTAATCCCCTTCCTTTACGTGACCATGACTGTGACCACTAGCCTAATCAACAGTTGCTTTGCGAGTTCGCAAGTCAGGGAGTTGCATATGAGCCAACCCCAACTCTCCGACTCCTGAAATCCTGAAGTGGGGCCAGGTGCATGCTAGCTACTCCCTTGACCTTCGACGATGTGACCCCTCACTATGACCTAGGGCCAACCTCTTGATCACTTCATGGTTTCATGTTTTGCGTCCCTAGAATATCTGTTCGCTCATCCTTCCGATTCCTGAAGTCCTAAACCGCGACTCCCCGCTTACCTTAGATCAACGGTTCAAGATTCCCCGTACTCCAACGGTTTGGATCTCCTTCGTGAGCTCGGGACTTCACATTTCATGAAGTTGGGTGACTGCTCACCTCTCTTCCCTCGATCTTCGAAATTGCGAGTTTCTTGGGACTAGGTCTATGACCCACACTGTTCTTTGATAAACGACTGTTGATCCACACGCTCAGATCTCATGGTCCAGATCTGATCTCCCTTTGCGCATTCTCCTAAGTGTCTGGGTGCGAGATTCGATGACCAAATACCTTCCTTTGTAGTTGATTCGACGACATCTGTCGCCCCCCCTCCTGAGTTTTGACTCTTCTGACTCAAAAACTTTCCTAAGTATTCAAATATCTCTGCCTTTGAACCTCTTGTGAGTCTGTCTCTTGGACTTCGACTACACTTCTGAAAAGTGTTGTCCCTCCTAAGCTTTTCCTTTGTGAAGGTTTCAACTTCCTGCGCACTCCTTTTGTTTTAGGGATTTCGATAACTCAGATCCGAAGGATTTCTTGAAAATAAATTCTTCTCACCCTCTTGGAGTCCCTTTGTCCTGACTCTTCGACTTCTTGCAGAGTCCCTTCAACACTTAGTCGAATCTCGGATTTGTGCATCCTTGCAATAGATTATTACGCAAGGTTTGAGTTCTTGTAGACGACTGTGCACACCTTGCAACAATCACTCTTCACTTCTTGCAAAGGGAATGCTTCATGTTATCTCTTTCGAGCTTCAGAACTGAAACAGATCCTGTTAATGCACTCCTTGCGTTCTGTGTGCACACCTTGCACCGATTCAACAAAAGAGAAACAAATGAAGCTTATACTAACATTCACAGTTCTATCTATTCATCATGAAATTCACTCATTGATGAGAACACAATGACAACATGGAATTACAAACAATGTCCACACCATGCATTAGGTCAATTTTCCTCTGTTATATTCAAAAATGAAAATGGCTACAACTGTATTCAAAACAACACTTGAAAACTCATAAATCTCCTACTAACTTGCAGCTAGCCTCATTTGGGCATACGAAACCTCTATTTAACTCAAAGGGTCCTTAGGGTTCCCCCCGACTACTTGTCTACATCAAAACCTAACCTAACGACTATCCTAGTGCAGTCACAGTCCAGAGCAGGAGTGGAAACTCCCACTTCGCTCACGATCGTTCAAGCGTGCCTCAAAATATTGTTTCCGCGCTGAGTTCTGGTGTGCTTAAAAATATCTTCCATAACTGCCAACGTTGAAATTATGAAAATATTCCCAGGCGCTGAATGGTCCTGCTCAACATTCTCGCTAACGATGCTCCTGCATCACTTGGTCAGAGATAGATTGAGACAAGCAGAAATGTTGTCCTTAAAGAAGAGATAGCCTTTCAAAAGAGCCAGCGAATCTCATATGGAGATTGAAAGTCAGACAATACCTTCTCCCCCTTTAGAATTTAAGAGGGAGACATACATTATTCTAGCTGATCCAGTTTCTTCAATTGATATGTCCAGATATATTGCAGTAGGGCATAAAAGGCCTTCCTAGGCTCACTCTGCAAGAGGCAGAGGAACATACAATCCCCTCAAGGCACATCCCGAGAAAACAAAATAGATTTTCGGGCTATCCTTCAGTCATGATCCACTTCATTGATTCTGAACCTCCTTGTCTTGGAGAAGAAACACGAGAACATGTATGGAAAGATGCCATAACAGAAAAATACCGATATATCTTAAAGAATGATGTATAAGATATTGTTCAGAGACCAGAAGGGAAGTCTATGGTGACTTCCAAGTGGATCTATAAGATCAATCATGCAACTGATGGAAGTGTTGAGAAATACAAAGAGAGATCTATAGCCGAAGGATTCTCACATACAAAAGGAGTTGTCTATTATGAGACACTTGATCCAGTAAGCCTGATACCATCCATGAGTTGGAAACTATATCAGATGGATATATTCTTGAAGAGTTTGGGTTTCAACAAGAGTGTTGCTGATCCAAAACTATATTATTACAGTGTTGGTGACGAGAGCCTGATTTTGATGATTTATTCAGAAAGCCTTGCTTTTGGATACACATAAGCTTTGAATTTTTATTTCAAGATGAAGGATTTGAGTATGATGTACTACTTCTTGAGAAAAGAAGTATGACAGAGCATTGATGATATTTTCCTGAGTCAAAAACAAAATATATACAGTGGGAATATTAAAGAAGTTCAGTATGATGAAATGAAAATCCACGGTGATGGATTTGAAGAAAAAGATTGATGATGATTCAGACGAGACTAATCCACAATGAATTGGATCACTGATGTATCTGGTTAACACCAGACTTGATTCATACTATGTAGTGAATGTACTTAGTCATTCCATGAGTCAACCAAGACAGACTCAATAGACAACAACAAAACATTTATTGAGATATATACGAGGCATAGTTGGATATGGCCTGAGATATGCCTCCAGTGGGAACTTGAGTTTGCAGGATATGCCGAACATTGCCGATACAGATTTAGAAGAGAGTACACTGGACCGAAAGAGAACATTCGGTTGTTTTTTTACCATGAAGGTTGTGATGGTTTCCTGGTGCAGCAGGAAACAAAGCTTTGTGGCCTTGAATACCACAAAGCCAGAGTATATATCATTGAGTGTGCGAAGCAATGTGGCTTCATAAACTTATGACAGATTTTCCTGATCATGAGATGGATTCTATGATTATAACCAGAGCTGTCTGAAGCTCTTTGAGAAACTTGTGTTTCATGATAGATCAAAACACGTTGAGATAAAATATCATTTTTAGAGACATGATGCAGAGGAAATAAGTACACGTGCCATACCTTCCTACACATGAACAAATTGCAGACACCTTCATCAAACTGGATTGGTGAAGAATACCTCCCTAGTTGAGAGGGAGTGTTGATGAATACAACCAAGAAAAAGTTTGAAGTACTTCCATGTGAGACTTGGCCTGATGAAGAATGCCTCCCTAGTTGAGAGGGAGTGTTGATGATTACAGCTGGGTGAGACATTCTCTAGGACACAAACTGATTGAGTCAACCTAAGATATATCCCGTGAGATGGGTGTGTGGTTCCTATCTGAGACAAAACTGGAACGTAGTGATGACCTCCTCCTTACAGATATTTGAGAAGAACTGCAGATGATTCTCCTATGTAACGTAGTGAGAAAGGAGATCTGCTAAGTTGGACATGCCTGTGGCTGAGCACAAGGTGAACGCATGAATTCCCATGATCTAGGTGCATCGTTATGAGAAAGAGATGATGATGATGTATTAGCCTCCTCTGAGAAGAGTGTTGAGATGATGAAACTCCAGATGATTCTCCCGTGTAACGCAGTGAGAAAAGAAATCTTCTGAGTTGGACATGCCTGTGGCTGAGCACAAGGTGAACGTGTGAATTCCCATGAGATGGGTGAATCATTATGAGACAAAGATGAAGATGATGTATTATCCTCCTCTGAGCAGAGGGTTGATATGATGAGCTCCAAATGAATCTTCTGTGTAATGAAGCGGGAAAAAAGATCTGTTGAGTTGGACGTGCTTGTGGATGAGCATATGTGAACATGATCCTAGTGGCTGAGCACTAGTGAGTGTGGTTTTCCCGTGATACGCAGTGAGATAGACATATGGACATCCCTATGGATGTGACTGTAGTGGTTGAGAAGTAGTGGGTGTATGAGATCCCTTGCTATATTGTTCAAGAGTCAGACTTACCTGTTTTTAAGGTTTAAGCTATTATTAGGTTTCTTTTCAATTTACTAGATAACCATAGCATAGATATGATCACTGAGAAATACACAATCATAAGAGACACATCATTTATCCTGGGAAACCCTTATGGGGGAGAAAACCCAAAAACAAATTCCTTAATATAGATAGCCAATACAATGCCAAGAGAATAAACCAAACAATACTGAAAGTCCTCTCCCAAGTAGTGCACCTCTCTCTCTCTCTTCTTCTCCAACTGCAGCTCCAAACTTGGGCTCTGATCATCAAGTGAGTGAGTGAACAAATGAGGCACCAACCTCTCTTATTTATAAAATCTGGCAGGAGCTGAACCGAGGTGTCTTTTCATTGGCAGGGCCAACTTCTCATTCTGGGTGGTTATAACCACTTTAATATATTCTGGGGGCCAACTTCTCATTTAGCATATTGTAATTAGGGTTTGACCAATCTGCAAAAGGGGATTTGATTATTTACAATGACCGACATGATCAATCCACAAAAGGGGATTGATCTAATGAATAATACATCAATAATAAATATAATACTCTTTGCAGTTACAATATTTTAATGCTCTCCCTTAACAAGAAGGGTATTCTACAACAACATCAGGTGAGAGAGAGAGAGGGAAACATCATCAACAACATCTTGGAACACTGACTGACGTATCTATAAATCATCTGAATTTTTTCTCATCATCATCGTTCACAACATGGAGCTGGAGTAGCATAATCATCTTCTTTAGCATGAGGCTAAAGTAATATCATAAATATATTTAGCATGAGGCTAAAGTAACATCATCATCTTCAACATTAAATATGAAATAACATCATCATCACCATCTTCATCAAGAAGCTAAAGAGTCATCATCATATTAAGCAAGAAGCTGAAGCGGCATCATCAACATCATCTTCAACAGGAATATGAAGTGACATCATCAAAATATGCATCAACATGGATTAGTATAACACTAATACATCATCATCAATAACAAAAACAACACAACATAAAGGTTGGAGCATCATCAACATCAACACTAGGCTGAGAGTCTTCGACATGAGGTCGACACATCATCACAACATGAGGCTGGCACATCATCACAACACGAGGCTGACACATCATCACAACACTTAAGTTGGCACATCTACACAACATGAGGATGGAATATCATCAACACGAGGCTGGCATCACAACAATTAAGCTGGTACATCATCACAACAATTAAGCTGACACATCATCACAACAATTAAGCTGGCACATTATCACAACAATTAAGTTGGCACATCATCACAACAATTAAGCTGGCACATCATCACAACAATTAAGCTGTCACATCATCACAACAATTAAGCTGGCACATCATCGCAACAATTAAGATGACACATCATCACAACAATTAAGCTGGCACATCATCACAACAATTAAGCTGGCACATCACAACAACATCAACACGAAGCTCAAAATATTCAGCACTAGGCTTGCATCACAACACTACTCCCCCTTTCGATGGAGGTCCTTTCGAACTACACCAAGCTTTTCTCGAAAGTACTCAAACTTTACATGAGATAGAGGCTTGGTCAACACATCAACAACATGTTCATCCATGCTAACATACTGGAGATTTATGGATCCTCTATTCACCATATCACGAATGAAGTGATATCGGATCTCTATGTGCTTCAACTCATCACGGAACAAATGTTTCTCCATCATCTTTATACAACTTGGTTATCACATAGAATCACGGTGGATTCCATCTCCAGATCAAATATATCTGTCAAAAACATCCGAAGCCATATGGATTCACAACTGGTGGAACATGCAACAATTTATTCTGCTTCTGCCGTGCTGAGAGCAATACTTGATTGCTTCCTACTTTTCCATGAAGTCATGGATGACCTCAGACTAAAACAACATCCTGAAGTGCTCTTTCTATCAGAAACACTTCCATATCAATATGATTCGGTGTAACCACTCAGTCCGAAGTCATGATCTCTAGTATAATAGAGACCAAAATCCAACGTACCGTTAAGGTATCTCATCATATGTTTTGCAACAACAATGTGAACACGTCTGGGTTCTCCCAGATACAGACTCAAGGAAAAACATATATCTAGCCTGGTATTCATCAGACACATCATTGAACCAATAATCTGTCTGTACAGAGTAGCATCAACCAATTTTGAAAAGGTATCTACCAGGAGCTCCAACTTTGTTTCCATGGGTTTGTACATGGATTTACATTTCAACATGTCAAACCTCTTCATTTTAACTACATACTTCCCTTGGTTAAGGAAGATATTCTTCGTTCTCTGCCAAACTTCAATACCTGAGAGATAATGTATTTAGGTCTTCCATCAAGTTCTGTAGCGAGCTTCTTCTGCAATTTGTGATGAGATTTTCTTCATCTGGTTAAGAATACATCATCTACATATAGTAGTAGCATCACTGGCTCATCATTCATAACCTTGAGATAAAGGTTAGAATCAAATTTACTCTTGGTAAAGCCCAAGATCATCAAGAAACTATCAATTCTTCCATACCAAGCTTTAGGAGCTTGCTTCAACACGTACAAAGCTTCCTTCAACTGGCATACATGAGTCTTTCTATATTCAATTTTCAAATCAATTTTTCTCATTACATTGTACCAATCTGATACACTTTCTCATCTGCAACTCAATATACAAAATCATGTGCTATATCTATGTGCTCTCTGCAAAGAACTATCTCTCTCACTGATTGAGAGTATGTCCTCTCCCCTTTTTGCAACTGTTCCTTCAGGAACTAGGACTCTTCACCTGCACCTGCTCTAAAGCTGAGAATGGTTGCTCCATTCTCACAGTGACTGCTGAGATTTGGGAGAAACTCCTATACTCCATCAAGGAAACAACTTCATCTAAAACTGAGAGTGGCTCAATAATTGATACTGAAGATATCTCTTCTTCTTTCATGGAGGTAATTCTATCTTTCATAATAGTCATGTCTCCATGACCCGACTAATGTACTGCACCAACTTCCACTCGATTTTAAATACGGGGATTGCCCCCCTGCATCTTATACTGTATATGAATCATGGTTGTTCTGGTTGTCTTCATAAGTACTGGAACTATTTCTTCAATAAGTGTCTCATCATAGTCTTCTCCCTTTTGCTGGGAGAATCCTTTAGACACACATCAGGCTTTGTACTTCTGCAACATGTTTGATTTGTATAAATAAATAATGGAAGTTAATACTGACTTCTCTTCTAGTCTCACAGAAGAATCCATATCCTAGTATTTCTAACTGGCTTCCTTCTTTGTCACTAAAACAAAGGGGATCTTTCAGGAGATTTCATATCTTCCAAGAGTCTCTGAAGTTACAGTCTAGTCTTCTCAAGGCATCTGTCTCCTAGTCCTGGGAGAGGCATCTGTCTTCTAGTCCTTCTCTGTTGTTAAGGTTTAAGCTATTATTAGGTTTTTTTTCAATTTACTAGATAACCATAGCATATATAGGATCACTGAGAAATACACAATCACAAGAGACACATCATTTATCTTGGGAAACCCTCATGGGGGAAAAAACCCAACAAAAACTTCCTTAATATAGATAGCCAATACAATGCCAAGATAATAAACCAAACAATACAAAAATTCCTCTCCCAAGTAGTGTGCTTCTCTCTCTCTCTTCTTCTCCAACTGCAGCTGCAAACTTGGGCTCTGATCATCAAGTGAGTGAGTGAACAAATGAGGCGCTGGCCTCTCTTATTTATACAATTTGGTAGGAGCTGAACCGGGGTGTCTTTTCACTGGCAGGGCTGACTTCTCATTCTGGGTGGTTATAACCACTTTAATATATTCTAGGGGCCGACTTCTCATTTAACATATTGCAATTAGGGTTTGACCAATCCGCAAAAGGGGATTTGATCATTTACAATGCTCGACATGATCAATCCACAAAAGGGGATTGATCTAATCAATAATACATCAATAATAAATAGAATACTCTTTGCAGTTACAATATTTTAACACACGTAACCCTAATTGTAATGTAAAGGGTATAGGTCGGCCCCACCTTAACACGATAGATAATTAATGTAAAACATAATTAATCTGGTTATTGTTAATTATATTGTGAGTTAGAGAGGTCAACCCTGTTGTGCCAATAGACACTTCTGTTGATAGGTTTAGTCTAATATAAGTTAAGGTAAATTCCCCATTGAGGAATCATATCTGAAGTGTGAGTTTGGAAATTTCAGCAAGTACATCTTCTTGGGAAAAGTGCGCACCTCTCTTGGGCACTAGTCTTCTAGGGTTTGTGAGAACCCTTTTGTGTGCTAGGTGTTTATGGTGGTGGAGGTCTTTCTCTTGAAGAATATAACAAAGGATTGGCTGGGTTTTCTTCCCTTGTTGAGAAGGGTTTCCCATGATACTTCTTGTGTACTTGTGCATGGTGTTTCTTCTTATGATCTTGATTGTCGCAATAAATTGTTTATGGTTTAATTAAAATGCTAAAATGGAATGAACTTCATGCTTAAGCCTAGCTTATTGGAAAATCAACAGTTGCTTCTATACAAATTCTCTTTTGTTGTTTTCTACAATAGATCTGGACTTTATCCTCTCAGATGCACTCTCCTTCTCTTGGTCTCCACCTCTCTCAAGTGTTCTCATGTGTGTTCCATCTTCTCCCATGTTGTCCTATTTATTATTTGAGAGAGATAACTAATCTCCTCAATCCTAGCAACTAATTTTTAAAATATTAGAAACTATTCTCCTTAATCCTAGAAGCCACCTTATCTCAACAATGAGGTGTACAACTAAGATTAGAACAAATATAACTCACTAATATTCTAAAATATTTCATTTATATTTGTAATACTACGAGAACACATGAAATATTACTTTCACCTTTAGTTATTTAAGTGAAATTACAAGATGGTATTAGTTCCCACTTTTCCTAAGTGGTCACTAAGAAGTCGTCTCAAACTAATTATCACACGTTCACACCTAACCTATGTAAGAAACTCTTGCTTGAGCTACATTTCTCAACATATCCAATCCTATCCATCACCCCCGTAGCATTTGTGTTTCTTTTGGATATCTAATCCAAGGGAAATTTCGATGAACAATCTAACTAAGGGTTCATTTAGACTTTTGGAATTTACATAATAGGATGATCCAATTCCTAAAACAGGTTTATAGTTGGGTGAACCAACCATAGGGATGATTTCACAACTAGATAGATTGTGTATAGAAAATATTTCCCCAGGTTAACCATGTTGGTAAATACATGAGTCGATCACCATACAAATATAGGGTTGGATGAACAAACTATAATAATAAGTTTAGGTTTGTATGGTTTCCTTATGATAGTGGTGGATTCAAGGTTAGTTGAATCAGCCTCAACAATAGTTCTGAGCATAGATGAGTTAATGCCTGATTAATTGAATTATTTGGGATTAATCTTGATCACAAGTCCAAAAATATTAATTGCTCCTATTTAATCACAACTTCCCCCCCTAAAAAAAATAATTAGGATTAATTGAAATAATTGTGATTATTTAGAAATAACTGTGAGTTGATGGGAAATAATCGAATGCCTATGGAAAAGTGCTAAGAAGGGTGTAAAATTTGAATTTTTTGAGGTTATTTTTCTTTTCAACGGTTGGGGTTGATAGCTAAGGAACCAAAGAAAGCCAAGCATTGTTTTGGAGAGAGCCAAAGCCTCGATTTCATTGCCATCGAAGATTTTTTTTTTTTTTTCTTCTGAGAGTAAGGAAGGGATTGATTGCTTCCCAAGTTTTCATTTTGCAAGTATGTATTAATCAAAATAACAGTTCAATCTTTTGGAGATTTATGCAAGGGTTTGCAAAGTGCATACTATTTGCCTCTTGTTCTCATTTTTCATGGATTATAGAATGGTTATAAAAGTTAATTGGTATGTTTTTTCCCATCAGTCTTTTATGTTCATTTCTTCTTGCTATTTTTGTCCTAGGTTTGAATTTGTCCATTTCCTTTCCAATATGTGGAAGGATTTAGACCCCTTTTGGTAGTACAGAACTTGAGGATGGGATAAACAAAATAAAATTGAGTTGTAAGCTATGTTGAGTGAAAATGAATGGAGGGGTTTATAGCTTAAAGTTCCATTTGAGATGAACACTAGGGAAAGATGTTGTAGATTGTGAAAACACATCCCTAGAAATCACCCAGGCTTCCCATGATGTGATTCATGAGAGGGATAGAAAGAAGGTTGAGGAAATGGTTAAAAATACATGAAATTTTAGTTGGAGGAGTCACTATATCCTCCAAAACCACAAACATATTTATGATTGGGGATCCATGGGTTCAACGTCCATGAGGACCTCACATTTCTTTGTTCCAATATGCATATATGGGTCATAAACATACATTAGAGCAATGGTTAAAAAAACAAAGAAAGAAGAAGCATACAAAATTGTGGCAAAGTATTTTTTTTAAGTGACATACCTTTGACCATTGCGAGGATCAATTTGTTCCACTAGGGTATGATTGATGTTGCCACCATTGTTGGAGGGGTTTACCATTTGAAGTTCCATTTGGCATGAATCCATTGTCACATTCATGTAGCAACACTTGACCTTCATTGTTCCTTTTCTTATCTATGTAGTTTTGATTTTGATGATGAGGTTATAAAATGGTTCCTTAAATGTCTTTAGAGTATGGTCCCTCTTGCAAATGACTCTATAATAATTCATAGAGAGATGGAACTATGTATCCACCATTGTTGGAGGGGTTTACCATTTGAAGTTTCATTTGGCATGAATCCATTGTCACATTCAATTGGAGAAATTTTAACTTTGACTTTTAGTTACAAATTTTATTTGTTTTGTCACTTGTTTGGGTTTTGCTAGATTGAAATGCGAATATATATATATATATATATATATATATATATATATATATATAGTAGATGCTTTGTGGATAAATTATGGTGGAAAAACACCAAATTTATAGAAATTTGTGGTTCAGATGCTTAGTTGAAATTGTAGTGCTTCAGGTTGTGAGCGCAATTGGAATGTATTTTAAAAAATACAGAAAGGAACAATAGTTTAGCAATTATGCTTAAATTTATTACCCTTTAGATTTTGTTATAAAGATCAAGAGTCAATACCCATTAAATTTATTATGACTCTCTTACAAGTTTGACTATCGACACCATGTTGATTTGGTCTATTTTCACTATGTTACACCAAAATCTAGCACCACTATATGATGTAAACTCCCAAGCATCAAGGGGCTAGTCTTGTGCAACTCAGGAAGGCTACCCACTGTCACCACAATAACTCTTCCTTTCATTTTTGGTTGGATCTTCTCCAACTCAAGGGGGGATTCCCTAAGGATAGGATGGTTAAGGCTATAGAGTGGAGGCACAAGGTGATTTAGTGAAGAGTAATCCCTAATAAAACAAGGTTGTAGTAGTATAAGTGGAATAATCAGTGGTGTGAGAAGGAAAGATGAAGGAAACCCCAAGAGAAAGTGACTAATAATACCTTGTGCAAATGGAGTCAAGGAAGCATATATAAAAGATGGAAATTGCATGAAAATGTAAGGAAATAAGAGTTTCTATGCATGCCACAAACCAACCTTATCTTATCAATTTTTATAGCATAAAATTATCTTGGAAGGCTAAAGGTGTCATACTTAAGCTTTGTCATGAAAGCATGGTTAGTTAATCTAGAAAATATTGGGATTACTAAATTGTAGGTTGACATAAAACCAATAGAAATAAGAGGGATTGAAACCTCACATTAAATTATCCAAATGAAGCATGGTTCATTACAAGGCATTCATAACATGCTATATGGATCTCTTAATGCAAAAGTCAACATGTGAAAAATAAGTGCATAATGAAATCCTCACATCAAATGAAAATATACCTCCAATCCTCCACAATGATCCATGCGTATGATGTATAAATGAAGTCCAAGGGGAGATCTCCTCAATCCCCAAAGTCTCAATGACCATTACAATGGAGATCAAGCTTCTCTTTATAGAGTGAGTCTTTTCTATCATACACTAAAGAATCATTTTCTGCTAATTAACTCCATTACATGTCAGAGAAATAATATAAAATAAAGTCATTAGATCCCTTCACAATCCATCGTTGACAATGTCAAAATACGTGGACACAAGCATCTCAAGGAGTACTTTCCCTCATCCAAAAATAGGAAAGAGATAACATCAAAAGTCTCCAAGAGAGGGCGTACAACTAAATCTGGCATGATAATTAGGTTGACATGCAATTGTCCACATAGAATTCACCCTCCAAGAATGGATGCATGCAAATTATAATAAAATAATGTTCATCCTAGGAGGATGTGCTCGAGGGTCCACCTAGAAGAGCTCACAAACTGTGCCCTCTAAGGTGCATGAGAGATAAAACAATAAAATAGTCCTTCTAGGAGAATGCTCCATAACGAACCTCCAAAAAATAAATTGGTCCACAAAATGCATGTAACCAATCCACATTTGAATCCCAATGCAACAAACTCCATGGATGATTGTGCAAGATGCCAAGTAAATGGAGAGGTCCACGAGAAATGAAGTAGTCAAATTCCAAAATAGCAAGTGGACCATCTTCAACAAGACAAATCCAAGGAGATAAGGCAAAATAAGGGAGAATAAGGGTTTTGACCATGCCAAAACTCCATGAAATAATAAAATATAAACCTTAATAAATAGCAAGAAGTGTCTCCACAAGTTTGTCATCCAAGAATATGCTCTAAATATAGTAAGAAGACCAAGCAAGAGCATGTAAAAGTGACATATGTGGCCCTCCAAGTACGCCACATGCCTCTCAATAAAAAACCCCTTCAATAAAATATTATATGTGCCAAGTCAAAGACGTGAGGAAACTCTCCAATGAAGGTCAAAAGATGACAAATGTAGTTGAAATATCCATACAATAAATATGAGAGAGCACTTAGGAGAGGTGCGAACTAGAAAATTGTTCCATGTAACTACCTCAACCACCCAACCCAACAAATAATATGATATCTCATCAATACTTGTGCCAAAACCATGTGTTATTTCCCAATACCTTCAATTTTTTTTTATCAAACCATGTGCACAAGAGAGAGTGTGCCCTAGGGGAATGTGTCTACATCTCCGACAATAAAATAATCATGAATTCCTTGGAAACTATGCCCAAGAGAGGAGATATCCATGATAAAGCCTCAAGTAACCTCCAAATAACCCCTCCAAGTGTGAACAACTTCCAAGTGAAGTAGGGTGTTCAAGCAATTAACCTCCAAGGTAATCAAATGGATTAATTTAACCACTGAATAGTTAAATCAACCTCAACATGTGTGCACAAAGGTAAATGATGAAATAATACCATAATCCAACATCCCAATAGTCACCATCTGATTAATCAACATGAACATGTGTGCCAACGAGGAAGGCTATCCTCTGACAAGTGTTTTACCATGGGAACATGTTATATATCCCAACAAAACACCACTATGACAACAATATAATGAAAAAATAGAAGCTCCACTTAGGTTTGAACCTAGGGTGCACCATCAAAGGACTAAAGCGTGATTAATACTTTATCAGACCTTAGAAAAAGGCTTTATCACCAAATATGTATGTAGTAACCCTCACTCAAACTCAAAATTAAGACAAAGTACATCCACAAGGGTACTAACATCATCAAACATATTCCACCTAGATTTTATCCAAAAATATTACAAATGTCAGGTCATATTGCCTAGGGAAATCCCAGCAAGACAAAGTGCACTACCACAACACATCCATTATCCAACCACATGAACATCATAAGATAAGGGAACAATATAAATGCTAATCCATCCAATCATTAAGTATGTCCCCACCACACATCAACATAATAGGACCATGTAGAACACCCCTCCTAGTGTCCAATCAATATCATGAAATCAACACACCATGAAAAAGTCACTAGGAAACTCCAACAATGTCATGAAAAACTATCTCCTAACACCATCATCTAACCCCTTGGGGGGCTAGACCCATCATCCATGAACAAGATAAACAAGAACACCAAAAATACACCATAATGAGATAGCTTT